>ML994626.1:601935-681179 GCA_010093925.1 Zopfia rhizophila CBS 207.26
TTATTTTTTATTTATTTTTTATTTATTTTTTATTTATTTTTTATTTATTTATTTTTTATTTTTTTGTTTTGTAAGTGCTTGATATATGTTAAGTATTTTAATTATTTATAGTTATTACTTTTATATTTTTATAACTTATTAACTAAATATTTTATATATATATACTTTTTTTTGTTATATTATTATTTTAAACTTATAGTACTGGTAGTAGTATTATTTTTTATTTATTTTAGTTTTATTTAAATTTTATTACATCTACTAACTAATTATAAACTATGGTTTTTAGATTATGTTTTAAAGTATTTTTATTTAAATTTTGTTTATTCACTTTAATAGTTTTAAACTTTTTTGTTTTTTATACTACTTATTTTCTTTATTTTATAGTACTTATTAATACTTATATATTTTATTTCTTAAAGTAACTTTTTAGTACTTTTTTATGTAGCTTTATTAAAAGTAATATTTTAAGCTATAAATTTAATAGTATTTTTATATTATTTTTTATTAAATAATAGTAAATATAAGCTTTTTACTTATATAAGTTTTAATTATTACTTATTATTTAAACTTTTAAATTAATTATTAAGAAATTTATGTTTTTATTTTATAATTTTATAATTTTTATAATTTTTCTAATATTTATGTTATGTTATTATTTTGCTATTATTTTAATACTTATTTTTATTTTAGTTATAAGTTTGTTAAGTTTATTTTTAACTTTTTATTATAGTCTTTTATATTTTTATTTTAAGTAAAAAGTACTTTTATAAATTTAATAATTATTTTATTATATTTATTATATAATTTAATTTTGTTTAACTTACCTTTTTTTACTTAAATTATAGCTACTAGGATTTTGTGTAGTATTTTAATTTAAATATAAACTATTTTAATATTAAGTTTTTTTTTATTTATAGTTTTTTATAAAGTATTTTTATTTCTTATATTTTAAGTAGGCTTTATATATATAGTACTTTACTTATTTTTATATTTTTTAGTTTAGTAATTCAATTCTTTTTTTAAAAAATATTTTAGTTATTATTTAATTTATTAAATTATATATTTATGTATTTTTTATTACTTTGTATTAATTAAATAATTTTTTATGTTTTTTAGTTTCTCTTATACTAGTTTTAGTAATTATTAATAGTTACAGTTTTTTTACAATAATAACTATTTATAATACTTAATAAAAAAAATTCAAAATTTTTTTTTATTAGCTTTTTTTTTGTATTATGTGTTTATATAGTAGCTATGTACTAGTATATAAACTCTAAATATTTCTATTTACAATTTTTTTCTTATTGTTTTTATATAATATTTTAAACTATTATTTCGTATTATATGTAGTAATTAATTAATACTTTTTTTTAAGCTTTTTATTTTTTATATATAGTACTTTTATAACACTATATTATTTTACTAACTTTTTAATAAACTAAATAACTTAAAATTTATTAATATTTTTAAAAACGTTACTTCTTAACTTTTAACTCTAAAACTAAGTAATAAATTACTTGTAACTACTTTATTTAAATAAAAAACTTGTTAATAAAAAAGTATAAAAGCTTTTTATAAAAAAAATTATGAAATAAAATAAGTATTTACTTACTACTAGAGGGCGGTAGAGTATAGATAAAGTTAGTAACTATAATAATAATATATAATATAAAATAAATTATAAAATATAGCTTATAGAGCTACATATAAAAGCTATAAATAATATATATAAAGTTTTAAAAGTAACAAAGCTCATATAGTTTGTATAAAAACTCTATATAGTATTTAATTTAAATAAGCTTAGAAATAACAGTTTCTATAAAACTATAACGTGTTTTATGGGTGAGTGGAACACCTGGGTGAGTGGAACACTTTAAAATTCACCAAAAAATCAAAAATTCCCACCTTAATATCATAACAACCACTTAATAATAAATTCTAAAAATTGAAATTTAAGCTTTTCCATATACATTGCAGCTACTATTAAAGTTGCATTAAAATTAGTTTAGTAGTTTTTAAGATATAGAAAGTTAGCTTAGTTTTAGCTTCTAAAGTTTAATATCTTAAAAACTACTAAACCAGTTTTGATGCAACTTTAATAGTAGCTGCAATGTATATGAAAAAGCTTAAATTTCAATTTTTAGAATTTATTATTAAGTGGTTGTTATGATATTAAGGTGGGAATTTTTGATTTTTTTAGTGAATTTTAAAGTGTTCTACTCACCCGGGTGTTCCGCTCACCCATGAAACACGTTACTATAATAATATTTTTTTTATAATTGTAGTCTCTACAGTTGCTTTAAAAGCTAGGCTTTTTAAAATATTATTAGTAAAATACTTAAATTACGTTTATGGTATTTTTGATTTAATAGGTAAAAATCTTAATTAACTTATTATATTTAGTTTATTTAACTATATACTTTAGTTATAAAGTGTTATTATAGCTATAGTAGTTCTAATAGAAGTTAATAATTTTTTTAATAAACTACTTCTACTTACTGTTAATTTCTATTGGCGGAGAAAATAATATAGTAATATAATTTCTTTAACTTAAAATAAGCCTAAATTCTTCTAATCTAGTTTCTTTATAGGTATAGGATTTTAATATTCTAAGTATTTAACTATATAAAATCTTTTATATAAAATAAATAAGTAGAGTAGTAGTAGGTCTAATAATAGTAATAATAAAAATAAAAATAGAAATAGATTTAGCAAGTAATAATAGTTTAGTAATAAATTAATAAAAAATTAGTTATAATAAATAAGATAGTAACTAAAAGTAATTCTAGATTTTTTTATTTTAGAATAGTATAATTTTAGTAGCAAAGCCTTTTATTTTTTTTTATAATAAATTAACTAATTTTCTAGTTAAAGAGTCTAGCTTCATGTCTTGTTTTTTTAAAATAATATATAATCTTAAAGTTAAAGTAGAATAAGAATTTAGACTAGTAAACTTAGTAATAGTAATATAGCTAGTAAACTACATTAAGTATTTAATAGTAATAGAAATTAGTTTAGTAGATAGTATAAAACTATAAAACTATAAATTAAGCTTTTTTTTAATCAACATTTCATAAATAGTAATAGTAGAAATTTTATAAAAGTATAGTTCTAAAGCTAAAATATAACTTAATTATAACTTAAAGCTTTTACTAGTTTATATAGTAGAGAATATAATAGAGTATAAAAGTAAGTAAAAAAGTAGAAAGAAAATAAAAATAGTAAACTAAATAATATATAAATAAAAATACTTTAGAACTAACAGGTATTAGAGTAGAAGTAAGAAATAATAAAATAGTTTTTTAAGTTATAGTAATAGTATTCACAGCATTTTTTATAACCCTAGTTTAGAGAATTTAGTTAGTAATAGTAGCTTAAATTTATAAATTTAATAATAAAGATAGTAGAAATAGCTATTAATAGAAAAATAGTACACTTTTAAATTATAAGCTAAAAGTTATAAGTCTTATAGCTACTTATAAAAGTAGTTAAGTTATAATAGTAATAACAGTTCTTAAAATCTTATAAGTAATAGACTAGTAAATAATACTAGTAGTTTAAAAGCAAATTATAAAGTAGCATGTTCTATAATTTCTTAGAAATAATATTTTTTATAAAAATTAGTAAAAAGTCTTTAGACAGGCTAGATTTAAGAACTAACTATTAAAATTCTATTAAAAAAGTACTAAATTCTTAGTTCTTTTAGTAGAGTTTAAATAAATTCTGTTAAGTATTATAAGCTTAATTTAAGTCTTTATAAGCTTACTCTAAGATTTTTAGTATTATAAAGTAGTTTAGTAAATAGTAAATACTTTTAGTAATATATAAAAAAACTTACTTATATAACATACTTTTAAGTTATTTATTTATATAAGCTATACAGAATTTAGTAGTAAGAAAATAGTCTTAATTTATAATTATTTTTATATAAATTTGTGCTGTAGAGTATTAAAAGTTATTTTAATTACTATTAAACTTATTAGAGTTAAATAAGCGTTTAGAAAGAGTATAAATTAGAAATAAAATAAAAGTAAACAGAAAAGAAATAATTATAAGTAGTTTAGTTTTAGTTAAAATAGTAATAAGAACAGAAATAAAAATAGAAATAAAAGTAGTAAAAATAGTAGAAATAGTAAAAGTAGTAAGTATTAAACTTTTAGACTATAGCTATACACATAGGTTTATAATCTACTTTTAAGCTTTTTATAACTTTTTTTCTAGTAGCTATAAACTTTCTTAAGTATTATAACTTATTTATAGAGGTTTATTATCTTTACTATAATAGTAATAAGTTACTATAGTTAGTTTTTATAAATACTATAAAAGACTATAATATAGTCTAGCTATTTTTATAATTATTTTTAAATAAATTATAGGAATTTATTTTTATTTTATAAAACTAGTAAGGGTTATAAAACTAATATATAAAAATAAAGCAATATAATATTAAAAGATAGTAAAGTATAAATAAAGTTAGTAATTATAATAATAGTATATAATATAAAGTAGATTATAAGACGTAGTTTACAAAGCTACATATAAAAGCTATAAACAGAATATATAAAATTCTAAAAGTAAACAAGTTTGTACGGCTTATATAAAAGCTTTATATAGTACTTAATTTAAATAAACTTAGAAATAATAGTTTTTACAAGACTGCACTATAATACCTACTTAGTTTTTAATATTTTTTTTTCCAATTAATAACAATTTAACTCTTACTATTAGTATATTTAGAAATAATTAAGTTTTATAAACTTAATACTTATAGTAACTTTAACTATATTTTTTTACTAGCTTTATTAAAATAATTATTTAAGTCTTTTACTTTTTTAGTTAATATTTTAAATTATAAATAATTTTTAAATAACTATATAATAAGCTAATAAATAATAAAAACTAGTATTTAACTAAATAAGTTTACTTTTATTATGGTATTAGCTGCTTATAAAAAAAACTTTTTAATTTAATAAAATTATTTTAATAAAATATTATATAGAGATTAGTAAACTTACTTAAAAGTATTATAAAAATTTAAATTAAAAGACTACTATATAAAAAAAGTTAGTTTATATAAGTTATAAAAACTAAAGTTTTTTTATTTTTTTTATAAAATTTTATAAATGTGCTTAAAATTTGAATAAAATAGTATTATTTTAATTATATATTTAAGAAAAAAATTTTACTTTAATTTTTACTATACTCTAATTAAAGTTAACTTTTCTAATAATTTTAGTAAATATATAAACTTAATTAGTAAATATTATAGTAATATAATTTATATTACTTAACTATAAAATTAAAAACTATATTATAAAAAAACTTTAATATTATAAAAATTAATGTTATAAGCTGCACTTTTTTCTATTTTGTTAATATATATATATATATATTTAAGAAAATTTTTATTTTAAATGTAGTAAGCATAAATTTTATATTTAAAATTTTTTTTTTTTTTAAACGTTAATTTAATAGTTATTTTACTTATTTCTATTTAGTTTTAATAACTTTTGTAGTTAGAAACTTAATTAGTAACTTAAACTTAACTTATTAAAATACTTTTAATACTAGACTTTTATTAACTTATAATTTTTTTACTTAATAACTAACTTTTAAAACTACTAAGTAAAATTTTATATATTATTTAATAAAATAGCTTATTTTATTTTATTATTACATTAATTAATACTAAAGCAACTAGTATAAGTTATTAGTAAATTTTAGTTAATATTTAGATACTCTATTTTTTATTATTTTTATATATTTTATATTCTACTAGTTTTAATAAACAATAACTTAAAAAAAGGTATATTTTATATACTACTAGTATAACTTTCTACTATGTAAATTATATTAAAAACAATATTTTTACATAATAACCATAAAAATTTATTAATTAATTTTTATCTAATTTTAAATAAAAAAGTATAAAGTTAACTTTAGCTATAATGTGTAAATACTATTTTTAATACTTTTTATTATTAAACTTATTATTTATACTAATTTTAATTACTGCTACTTTTAAAGAAATCTACTAATTACTTAAAAAACCTTTTAATAAAGCTTTTACTAAAAAACTCTTATTTTAATACTATTTACTTACTTTACTTTTAAACTTACTTTTAAAGTTACTATTAATTACTTAAATATAATATAATAACTAGTTAGTTTAAATAAACTATTAATTATAAGAATTTAAAACTCACTTAAAAAACTTTCTAGCAAACTATTTTTTAAAAAGCTTTTATTTAAAAGGTAAAATTATATTTAAACATGTACTTAAATTTAACACTAAATTAAATAAAAACTTTTAGAAAAAAGTTTACAAAAAAAAACTTTTATTAAAAGTTTAAACTTAATTTAAAAATAAATATTTATGTAATAAAAGTAGTACTTTTTACTTAGCTTATTTAAAAATATAAGTATAAAATTTTTACTATTTTAATAACTAATATTAATTATAACCTTAAAACTTTATATTAACTTATTTAGAAAAGTTTTACAAAAATGTTATAATATATTTAAAACTTTTTTATATATAAAAGTTAATAAGTTATTTAAATACTAGTTTTACAACTATAAGATTTCTTTTTTTTTTTAAAAAAGTAACTTAAATTTAGACCTTTTTATAAAATATTTTAAAATAAACTTAAAATTTTTAAAAAGTATTTTAATAAATACTTTACTAAAAAATTTATTAAAGTAAGTTTTTTTTTATATTACTTTTATAAAGAAACTTAATTAAAGTATTTAATTTTATATAAATTACTAATCTTTAAATACTATTACTATTAAAAACTATTAATTAATTTTATTAATATAAAAAACTCTATTTTGGTTTAATAAAGTAAAGTATTTTATAAAACTTAATATTATTTTAGTTTTTAACTACCTTTATATTATAAAAAAAATAGTTAACTATTTTTTAAACTTAATATAGTTTATTTAAGTATTTTGTTATACATTTTAAATAAGTTAATATACTAAGTATTTTCTAATATTATATAAGTATTATTTTTTAACTATATTTTAATATATTTTATACAGCTTACATTAATAACATTTTAATTTATAGTAACTTTTTATAAGAATACTAGTAATACATAAAATAAATTTTAAAAACTTAAAAAAAGTTAGCTTATAACTTAATATTAATAAATATAAATTTTACTAAATATAAGTTATATTTTTCAAATACATTATTATTATAAAAACATTAGTATAAATTTAAATAAATTAAAATATATTTTTAATTAAAAAAGCTTTTATAATATAAAAAAAAAAATTTTTAAGGTTTACTAATTTCTATTAATAATTTATTAATAACTCTTTTTATATTATAGTTTTACTTACAGCTTTAATAAAAAAACTTAATTTAAATTTAATAATACTTATTAAAAAATATTTAAAACTTTAAATCTTATATTTATAACTACTTTAATTTTTTAACATTTTAATTTAAAACTACTAGTTATTATAAAAACTAATTTTTTAAACTATATAATTATTAGTATACTTTTTTAGAAAAATAAATAAAGTAAACTAAAATTTATTACGTATTTTTAAAAAAACCTAGATTTTACTAAATATAACTATAAAAATTTATAGTACTTTATTATTATAAAATAGCTATGCTACGAATAAGCTTGTTAAGCTAAATACTTATTTTAGTTTAATTTTATAATTATATATTAATTAGGTAAATAAAAAAAACTAAATACTTTTACATACTATATATAAAATGCTTTAACTTTAAAAAAAGCTTACAAAGCTTAATAATAAACACTTTTTTAATTAAAACTATTTAATAATATATTAGAATTTAATTTAACTAAAATAAAAAAGTTTATTTAATAAATTATTCAAAACAAATACTTAAATAATAAGTTTATTTAAGAAACTTTATTACTAATATAATATACAACTTATTACTTTAAAAAGATTTTGTAATGTAAATATAAAAACTAAAAAAGTTAACTATATTACTATAATTAATTAGTAGTATTTAATAAGAGTAAACTTAAAATTAAACTTTTTTAAATTATATATAATTTTTTTGTTTATAACTATTTTAGTTAGAAAAAAAATATTAAAATTTTATAACATAAAACTATTAGCTCTAAATATTTAAAATAATATATTAATACATATTTTATTACTATACTTATTAAAAATTTAAAGCTTTTTATAAAAAGTACTATAATATTTTAAACCTTTTTTGGTTTTTTTTTTTTAAAAAAATTTATAAATTTTATTACCAATTTTTTATAAATTAAAAACTATACTAATATTATAGTAATAGTATACTACTTTATTAAATACTAATACCTAATTTTTAATAGTAAAATAACTATTTTAGTTATAACTTACTTTTTTTACTAGTATATATAGACTATAGCTTTTTAAAAACAATTATATTAAACTAAAAAATATAGTTGATTTTTTACTTTTTATAATAAACTCTATAAATAGCTATAAATTAAACTTTAACTATTTTTTATATATTATTTAAAAACTAATGGCTAAATAGAAAAAGCTAATAAAATAATAAAATAAGTTTTATATATATACATAAACTACTAGTAAAATAACTAAGTAAACTAGCGACTTTTAGTATAGTTTAAAGCTAATAATATTATATTTAAATTTATAAAAGTTTATTTATTTTTAGATAACATAATTTAATACTTTTAAATAAGTTTTAAACTTTTTATAAAAACTTAAAATGTTTATACCAAGTACTATAAGTTATAAAAGCTAATTATATAATAAAGAAAATAAATAATATTTAATAACTAGTTAAAAAAGATTAGGTCTAAACTCTTTAAAAAAAAGTATAAAAACTAAAAATAATTACTTACTTTTAACTACTAAATAAGAAATTTAGTTTAGTTTAATACATGAAATATTTATGTAAAATAACTATTTAAAAAGCTAAACTCTAAGGTTTTAAAAAAAAAAAAATTTTTACATAGTTTTTTAATATATACACTAACTTAAACTCTTTAGATTCTTAAATATATACTTAGTTTTTTAAATATTATTACGTTGTTCTACTCTATTTAAATTTAAATACTTTTTAAGTTAATAAAACTTACTACTTAAACTTATTAAATGTAATAAAAAAGCTAAATATTATATTAAATAAATTAAAAAACTACACTTAAATTATAAGTAAAAATACTCTAAATAATTAGTTAAATAAACTAAATATAATAACCTAATATAAAAACTTGTAAATAAATCTTGAAATATAATTACTATAAAAGACTTTTACTTTAAAAACTTAAATTAACTTAAATTAACTTAAATTAACTTAAATTAACTTAAATTAACTTAAATTAACTTAAATTAACTTAAATTAACTTAAATTTAATACTTAATATAAGTACTTTATATAAAAACTTAAATTTAAAAAAAGTACTATTATAATAACTATTTATAATACTTTATAAAACCTTTTTTTAAAAAAAAATTCATAAATTTTTTTTTATATTACGTGTTTATATATTAGCTATATACTAGTATATAGATTTTACTCTAAATGTTTCTATTTATAATTTTTATACTATATTTTAAATTATTACTTAGTATTATATTATAATAACGAGCTTAGTCTTTACACGTTATAATCTAAATATAAGTTAATAAAATAAGTTAGCTTTATTTTAGCTACATTAAGATAGAAAGAAAAGAAATACAAAGAAGACTTATATTTAAATAAAGTAGTATATAGCCTAAGTGTAAGCTAGTTATACTCTAAACTCTATACTAAATTATAACTAATATAGCTAGTAATAATATTATGTAATTTATAATAAGCCAATTAAATAATACTATTATATTACTTCTTTTTAAAAAAGGCTTATTTTTAAGTCTTTAGGTTATAATCTTTTTTTTACTAGTTTTTATACTATTCTTGTTTTTAAAGCTGTTTTATTATTTTTCTTTACTACTTTCAGGTTTTTCTCTCTTGTATATGCTTTTAACTAGGTTTTTAGTTATATTAATAGTTTTATTTTCTTTAGATAGGTTTTATAATAATTTCTTAATTTATATAAAGTACTTATAAAGCTTTAAGTATTATACTAAGTAGAATTTAAGTTATAAGCTAGTTAAAATGCTTTATATTATAGTTAACTATATAATAGGTAGCTATTAAGGATTTTTTATACTAGCTACTTAAAATACCTATTAATCTTAATAGATAGTTTTTTAAGTTTAATTTAGCTAAATAATAAATAAGTAAAAGTCTTTTATAGATATTTTATATAAAAAATATTAAGCATACGCATGTATACTAGCAGCTTAAAGTAATAAAAATATTCTTTTATATTTATAATAAAATAAAGTTAATATATTTACTAATTAAGCTTTTAACTAAATTAACTAGTAGTAAAGTTCTTAAGTATAATATATACTTTATTTCTTATAAAGAAGTCTAGCTTATAGTATTTTTTGTTAGCTTATTAAGCTTATTACTTTTATACTTAAGTAATCTCTTATTAAGCTATTTTTATAGCTAGCTTTATTATATTATAGTAAGCTTTAGTATAGCTTTACACTTTCTTACGTAATATTTATTTATAAACTATAGTAAACATTTTTATATATTTTTCTTAGTTTTAGTAATAAATTAGCTAATAGCTAAACTTAATTTAATAAAGTAATAAGCTTATAGTCTTATATAATAAAATGTCTTAAGTTTAGTTTATATAAAGTAGTAAGTTTAACTAGTTATTCTAATAATAATTAATAAATAAGTATAGGCACTAGTTAATATACTTATTTAAAACTTTAGTATTTTTATTAGTTTAGAAATAATATAACATTAAGAGCTTTTACTTAATTCTTATTAGTTAATATAGTTTATTTATAAATACTAAAATAAACTAAGAACTACAGTTAAAAACTATTAATTTAAGTAAACTAAATATTTACTAGATATAATAATAGTATATATTAGCTACTTAAGTAGCTGTAGTTATTTTATAGTAAAATAATAAAATATAGTATTTATTTAGCTAGTTTATAATAATAAAAGTATAGTTATATTTTTTCTTATTTAAAAGAAAGAATTTAAAGTTTATAGAAACATCTTACTATACTTACTTAAAAATTAGTAGTAGTTTAAGTAAGCCTAAAGTTTTATTATAAAATATATAACTTTATTTATAAGCTTTATATATAGTTATATAGTTATTTATATTTTTACTTACATAGCTTTAGTAGTAGTAGTTGTAAAGTAACTTATTTTTTTTTAATTAAGTAAGTAGTTACTTAAGTAGTATAAATAGCTTAAATAAAATAAATTTTTAAAAAGTATATAGTAGAAACTACTAGCTTATTATAATATATAAAAAGGCTTTAGCTAAATTTTTATACTAAATAGTTACTAAAAAAAGTATACTCTTAAAATAATTATAGACTCTTATAGCTATAATTCACCTTAATAATATAATTAATTAGTAAGTAAAAGTTATTTAAAAATAATAAATTATAAAAGTATTAGTAGTAATTATTTTAATTATATTAATAGCTAGTATGCCTTTTGCTAATAACATAACTAAGTTATTACTTATAGTTTTAATAAAACTAATATTAATTTACTCTACTAAAAAAAAGATACGGTATTTAGGCTACTTTATTTTTATTTTTTTAGGTTTTTAGTTTCTTTTACTTACATAAAAGCATGCAAGCTATTATGTTAATTATATTAGAGTAATAAATAAATATTAGATAATAATCTACTATACTTATTACCTAATATTTTTAGTAGAAAGTAAGATTTTACTTTATAAAAAAGTACTCTAATACGTGATAATTAGTTAGAGTACTAAATAACTCTATAATTTATAAGCCTATAAACTATAAGTACTATTTTTAAAAGCTATAAATTATAGCTAATATTTTTCTATTATATATATTATAGTTTATCTAGAACTTATTTATAGTTTTAGAGTAAAAAACTATAAATTATTAAAAGCTATTTTTTTAGAGCTATAATAGTACTCTTATAATAACTCTATTACTTATATTTATCTTTATATACGTTTGGTAGTAAAGGAAGTAGTAAACTAAAATATTATTTAATAGTATTAAATCTTTAGCTTACTAAAAACTATTAGCTTATATTTACTAAAAGTATATTATATACTCTTTTTAAGCAGCTTAATAAGCAGTTAAATAATATATTTATAGTCTTTTAAAAAGACTTTATAGAAATTACAAAATTTTAGAAAGAATTAAAGGTTTTTTATTAATATAGGTACTAGCTATTTCTACATAATAGTAATTTTTTTAAGGTTTTTTTTTTAGATTTCTTTCATACTAATAATAAGGATTAGAAACTTTATTCTAGTAATAATAAACTTACTCTTTTTAATGTTTATTTAAAGACTTATATTTTAGAAATATTTTAGTACTTAAGTAACGTGCTTTTTATACTATAGTAAGTCTTTAAAATAAATTAAAATATTATTAAAATAAATAGTATAAAACTTATTAAGTAAATTATAAAGCATTTTATTAATATAGTACTAGAATATAGTAAACTTATTATAAAAACTAATTAGTAACACACAGTACTTATAGTTATTATATTAAGTATAAAACATAATTAAGTTCTCTATATTTTTATTTAAATATATATATAATAAAAGGCCTGTTATATGTTAAGCTTAGTAAATACTTTTATTTATACTAGCTTAAT
Source organism: Zopfia rhizophila CBS 207.26 (assembly GCA_010093925.1). Classification (NCBI taxonomy): domain Eukaryota; kingdom Fungi; phylum Ascomycota; class Dothideomycetes; family Zopfiaceae; genus Zopfia; species Zopfia rhizophila. The sequence goes on from ML994626.1 coordinate 614,648, forward strand.
AATGTCTTTTAAATTAGTAGAATTAAATAAATATTTTTCTTTATAATAGTATTAAGCTTATAATAATTAATATAAAAACTCTATTTTTTTCTAGCTTTTTAGTAAATAGTACTAAAAAAAGTATATAAAGTGTTACTATAAGTAATAATATTTTATTAAATATAGTTATTTAGATAGATTTTAATAAACCATAGCTACTTAAAAAATATACTATATATTAGACTTAATATTAGTATATTTTTAGCTATTAGTTTAATATTATAATTAATATTTTTGTAATATAAGAGTAGTATGTCTAAGTTCTTTTTTAAAAAGTAAACTTAAGTTATACTAGTATAACTAAAGTAAAATAGTTTTTACTTAATAAAATACTAAAATTTCTCTTTTCTTATAAGGTTTTTATTTAATTATTAGAACCCTTCTAATAAAGCTTTTACTAAAAGGTTTTTAAGGTCTTAAAAAAAGAGTTTTAAGTTTAGTAAGCTAAGCTTCTTTTTATAGTTCTAAATAAGTTTATTTATTTTATAAATGTTAATATACATTAGTATAGTTTTCTTTTAATATACGTATATTATAAAGATAATAGTTTTTATAATATTAATTTTAAGGCCCACTTTAAAAGGGTCTTTATATAAAATAAGTTAAAAATAAAAAATTTATTTACTTAAATCTAGCTACTATTATAAGTAAAACTACTTTTTTATTTTTTTAAAAAATTTTTATTATAACTATTTACTAGAGTAAGTACTAAAGTAGTTTATAAGTATATTATAAAATTACCATATTTATTAGCTCATTATATTATTTAGTATTAGCTTAGTGTAAAAAGTTAATTTTAGTTACTAAATTTTATATTAAAATAATAATATTATACTTATAATTAATTAGCTTATTATCTAGCTATTTAAGTACTTACTTTTTATAGTTAATTAAAATATTTATATTTTTAAACAGCTTAAAGCTAATTATAAACTCATAATAGTAAATATTATAAAAAATAAAATAAGTTAATAAATAGTAGTTATCTAGTACTAAATTAACTTAAAAGTATTTATTTACTTATTTATTTAGTCTACTGTTATAGCTAGCTAATAAAATAGATTTTATTTAATAAGTTTTTATTTTAAGCTTTTTTTTTAATAGTATATATATATTTTAAGTATACTAAAATAAAACTATTAGCTTTAATATTAAAAAAGCTACTTAGCTTAATAGCTAGTTTACTAATAGAAATATAGTAAGATAATATAAAACCTAGTCTACTAAATAATAGTTTATAAAAGTTAAATTAATTAGTAGCTTTAAAAAATTATTCTAATAAAAAAAACTTTTTTTAAAGTAAGTTTTTTTCTAATAGTTTCTTTATAGTAAGCTAAAACTTTTTATTATTACTAGTATTCTAAAGTATATAAAGCTTTTTATTAATATTTATAAACTTAATTACTTTAACTGTAGCTTAAATAAATAGTTAGTAGTTTTTTATAAAATAGTTAAGTTTTCTATAATTATAGTAACTAGCTAGCTTAAGAATAGATATTAGTAGAATAATAATACCTACTATATAAATTAGGTACTTAGTTTTTAAATAAAACTACTAAATTAGTAGTAGCTAAGTTTTTTTAGTTTTTTATTAATTTACTTAGTAGCTTTTCTAGCACTAAAAGCTAGCTCTTTAATAAAGGTTTAAACTAAATTTATATACTTATTATACTAGTTATAGCATTACTGTTAATAAATGTTTATTTATATATATAAAGTATTTAAAAGCTTTTTATACAATTCTTTTACTTATTAGTTTATAGGTAGACTGTATTCTTAAACTAGGTAAAAAAAATTACTTTAAAATATAATAAAGTTAGTAGAATTTCTAAAATAGAGTTTCTAAAAATTATATTAAGTGTTAAGTTTCTTATATAAATTACTATATATTATTTTTAAATAATTTATTATATACTAGTAGCTAACTAGCTGCTTACTCTCTTTTATTATATATATAAATATTAAGAGATACTAGTTAACAAGACTCTTTATATATATACATATATAAAAAATAATATTTTCTTAAGTAATTTACTTACTAGCTTTAGTAAACTAGTTTTAGTTAGTATGTACCTTATTTTCTAAAAAACAATTTTATTAATTAAAGGTAATATTCCTCCTATTTTTAAGTATTAGTAAATTAAGAAATTAGGCTAAGTAGCTATTATCTTAATAGCTATCTATAGTAAGTATAGCTAATAAAGTAGCTAGTACATAAAATACTACTTAAAAAATTTAGTTACTAAGATTTTTTATATCAGAACTATTATTAGGTTCTATAGTTATATAGCTAGCCTAATTCTAAAATGTCTATAATAAAGCTATAAAGTGCGTTTTTTTTTCCTCGTATTAATAATAATATTAAGCTAGCCTTTATAAAAAGGAAAAAGTATATATTATATATAGATTTCTTTATCTATACTTTTAGTGTCTTAATTTTGTTTTCTTAATCTATTATATACTTAAGCGTATTATTTAGTAGCTAATAAAGTTTAATAAACTTATTTTTAGCTTTATTAAGTTTAGTTTTAGCCATATTAAGTACTTTTTCTAGTATATTAGTATATTTATAATATGTAAGTACTTTAAAATTATTATACTCTAACTTACTAGTAATTATTACTTAATTAAAAGTTATTAGAGTAGAAATTGTAAGCTCTATTTTCTAAGACTTATAAATATTAGTTTTCTAAATAGTACTTTTAATAGTAGTTATAAAAAATTTCTTATTATATTATGCCTAAATATAAAGATTCTTAATAGTATAGTTTTTTCTAATTATATTATTAGAATAGTACATAGTAGTACACCTAAGTAACTTAGAAATAAATATATAGTTATTATTAGTAGCTATTATTTTAAAATTAACTCTTATTTCTAGTATAAAGAGCTTTTTTATAGTTTTAATTTATTTATTCTTATATATATAGTACTTCTAGTCTCTAGTAGAGTAAAATAATTAGCTAATTCTCTAATATAAAAAAAATAAATTAGTAGTATTTATAAAAGTTAGATTTTCTAGTAAAAAGAAGATAATTTAAAAGAGTATTTACTAAAGCTTTTATAACTCTTTTTTAATCTAATAAATATATTATCTACTATTATAGGTTTTTTAGTTATTTATTAAATTACTTTTAAGAACTACTGTATAGAGCTTATATAAGCTATTACTTAAAATTTTAATTACTTACTACTATAAAGCTTTTTAGTAGAGATTATATAGTTAATAAATTAATAACTTAGTATAGTTATGTAATTAATTTTTTAGATATAACTATTAACAAATTAAATACTTAAGTTAATTATATAGTTTAATTTTAATATTATATTACTATTATTTAGCTAAGTTAAAATAATTTTAGTATAATATAATAATAGACTTAGTTTTTACACGTTATAGTTTAAATATAAGTTAATAAAATAAGTTAGCTTTATTTTAGCTATACTAAAATAGAAAAAAAAGGTATAAAAAAAACTTACTTTTAAATAAAGTAGTATATAGCCTAAATATAAGCTAAATATACTCTAAGCTTTATCCTAAATTATAGCTAGTATAGTTAGTTATAATATTATATAATTTATAATAAGTTAATTAAGTAGTACTATTATATATATATAGTAATTAATTAATATTTTTTTTTAAGTTTTTAACCTTCTACACATAATACTCTTATAATAATTTTTAATAATGTTATTAGGGGGCGGCAGAGTATGGATAAAGTTAGTAACTATAATAATAATATATAATATAAAGTAAATTATAAGACGTAGCTTACGGAGCTACGTATAGAAACTATAAATAGAATATATATAAAATTCTAAAAATAAGAAAGCCTGCACGGCCTGTGTAGAGACTCTATATAATATTTAATTTAAATAAACTTAAGAGTAACAGTTTCTATAGAACCATACTATAATAATACTTTTTTTCTTATAGCTATAATTTCTATGGTTACTTTAAAGGCTAAGCTTCTTAAGGTACTATTAATAAAACACTTAAATTACATCTATAGTATTTTTTATTTAGTAGATAGAGATCTTAGTTAACTTATTATATCTAATCTATCTAACTATATATTTTAGTTATAGGGTGCTATTATAGCTATAGTAGTTTAATAAAAGTTAATAATCTTTTTAATAAACTACTTTTACTTACTGTTAATCTTTATTAGCGGAGGGGGTAGTATTTACTAGTAAAATAATAAATTAGTTACTATAAAGCAAAACAGGCTAACATAAAACACATTATAATAATAGAATTTATTTAGTAGTTTAAAATAATAGGCGTATAATAATACAGCCTCTATAACTTAAAATAAGCCTAGATTCTTTTAATCTAGTTTCTTTATAGAGCGTAGGGTCTTGATATTTTGGGTATTTAGCTATATAAAATCTTCTATACAAAATAAGTAGGTAGGATAGCGGTGTATATTCACCTAGTTTTTATAATAAGCTTATATAGTTAATAGTTTAGTATATAAATAGTCTATAATCTCTTATATTTTAGCTGTAAGTTTTTTTAGAGTCTTAGCTTTATATAAAGTAGGTAATAGCTAACAGTTTAAATCCAACTCTTAAGTAGAAATTATAATTCGTAAAGAATAAAAAAATAGTAGTATTTTCTAAGTAGATAGAGTTTAGAATAAACTTAGCTAATAGTAGCTATTTAAACTAGTTATCTTATAAATAGCTAATATATAACCGTAGGTACTATTTAAGAACCGTGTTAGTCTATTCTAATTAGCTATTAATCTTAAAATAGTATATAGTTAATAGTAGAGTTATAATCTTTAACTAGCAGTTTAAGTGCTTTTAGAATTTAAAAATAAACTAAAGTCTATAGTTAGAAAGAATAGTACTTAATAAGCTATAAAGCTTTTATATATATAAAATACTAAAGCTAACATAAATGTTAGAGGGCTGAGTGTAGCGAAGTATATTATAAATTTATATTAGAATTTTAAGTTACATATAGTTATATATAGTAAAGCTATAGTATACATTTTTATTTATCCTTAAGTCTAGAGTAGGTACCAAAACTCCACTTATTTAAAAATAAGATACTAAACTCTAACTTAATGCTAAACTCTATATCTAGCTCTATTTTTTTATTATTAGCTTCTATTAGTAATAGCCGGCTCTAGTGATATAAGCTGGATTTATATTACTAATAAAATTAATATAGCCAGCTAGGCAGTAGATAATCTGGAAAGAGTAATAGAGATTCTTAGATTAAATTATAACTCACTTAGTATGAATAGCGGATAGATTAATAGCTAAAGCTAATTAAACTAATACTAAAACTAATATCTAGAAATACTTATTTTTAAAAACATTAACTAAGAAAGCCTCTGCGGCTTCTTGCAGAGCGTTAAGAGCTATAACCTAAATCTAGAGATTATTATTAAAGTCTTTAATAATTTTATAAACCAGTTACTAGAATGGAAGACGCCTTAATAGATATTTTTAGTAATATTAATAGTATTTAATCTTATATAGCGCACTAGCTGTAAATTGTTAACTTAATATCAGAAATAAAAATAAAAAGAAGAAAATAAAAGAAAAGAAAAGAAAATTGGAAATACGTATTACCAGGCTTGCGCTTGCGATTATTACTAAAAGAGTTAAAATATAAAAGTAATAGAACTTAAGATTTATTACTAGCTAAAGCTACTAGAAGCCGTTTAATACGCATTTAAGACTAAAAGACTATAAAGTATTAGTTATAATTAACTAATACCTTATTTAATACTAAGAACTAATCTATAGCAGTAATAGTCTTACGGGCTAACTTTTAGGCTAGTTTATATACTACTTTACTAGCAAGATTTTTACAAGGCGTATTAAAGCTAGTGGGCGTAATATATTTTTTATTTAGAATATTCTTATATGCCTTATTAAAACTAGTGTGTGTAATATACTCTATACTAAGAATATTATTATAAAACTTATTAGAACCACTAGGCATAACATGCTGGGTACTAGGAATATTATTACTAGACTTATTAAAACTACTAAGTATAATATTCTTTATACTAAGGATATTACTATAAGGTTTATTAAAACCAGGCGTAACTTACTTTATACTAGGAGGATTATTATAAGACTTATTAGAACTAATACACGTAACCTACTCAGTACTAGTAAGATTATTATAAGGCTTATTAAAACTAGTAAGCATAACCTACTCTATGCTAGCCATAGTTAAAATATTAAACAGATATTAGTTAAAACAAAATAATTAGTAATTAAATTAAGTATTAAAGTAGATTTTGAAATGTTAGGGCGTTAGGATTAGTATAAAGATACAAATAAAAATAAGTAAAAAAGAAAATTTTAGTAAGATATAAGTATTTAATTAGCTGCCTAGTATATAGATTACTTATTTATTTAACTTTATTTTATTCTCTTACTAATACTAATATACTAACCTTATTAAAATAATATTTTGTAAGTTTTTACGCCGCGTAACTAATATCTAGACTAATATTATATATTAGTAATATCTTATTTACTAGGTATTTATTATGCCTCTAAAATGCGCTGTAAAACCTGCCTCTATAACGTTACTAAACAAACGCTAAAAAAAAGATAATAAATATTCAAATAATACGTATACCGCTAAAGAGAGGAATAGGTATAATAATCTAGAGAATAAAGAGCTAGCCCTAATACAGGATAAGAATACAATAAATAAATTTATCTTAAAATATTAGATAAAATATGTGAAGGATTATACAGCTGAAATTAACGCTACCAAAAAGAAAGATAAGAAGTTTATAATAAAAAACCTAAAAAAGAAGGCGAAGACTGAGGCTATTAAAGAACTATAAGTAAATAAAGTATTAGTCTTAGTATTAATCACTAACGTTAGTAGGTTTAAGATTAGTATTTATTAGATTTAGAAAGTAAAGCTATAAAACCCTAATAAAAAATATCCCTCCTAATCTTCTATCCTTGGTAATACTGTATCGGGCGATAATAATGATATAAGTAATAATAATAAAATAAAACTAAGCACTACTATTAAAGAATAACTTTAAGTACTTAAGGATTTAGTTATACTAGATTTAATAATATAGTAGCGCGCAGTGTAACACTTTTAGGGTATAATATTAAAAAGTACTACTAAAAAATTAAGGCAGCTCCTTACTTAGATAGACTTTAAATATATTATTAGGCTTATAAGCAAATCACGATTTAAGATAAGAATTTATTTTCTTAGTTTCAGACTAATACTAAACTAATACCTGTTTAGAAATATCTGATAATAATAATACAAGCTAAGCACTTTAACTAAGTAAGTTAAGTATAAAGAAATATAAATCTTAAAAGTGTTTCTATAAAGGAGAAGTCAGCTATACTACTTAGTATCTACCATAAGATAAGATATTAGTCTAGGTATTAGTATATTACTAATATAATCTAGATTTCTGTTTTAAAAGTTTTATATGCTCTGGCAATTGAACGCGGCGTCTTAATACTTAAAGTAGATTTAATTAATAGCTATTTAATTCTACTCTTTTATAGCTTATTTAGCTATTTAGAATATATTATTATAGCAGTAGTTACTGTAGCATAATCTTATAGCTAATATCTTTAGTCTAAAATTTAGTTAGCATCTACATTAGGATACCTAGGTCTTTTAGGTGCTTTTTAGTCTAATATAATAAGAGACTTTACTAAGGAGTTTTACTTTAGAAATTTTAATAAAAATAATACTAAGCACCTACTTAACTAGCTTTTAGATAATAATAATTTTATATTAAAAGACGTTAGTGCATGGATTAAGCTGCTTAATGGGTCTAGACAGAAGTAAACACAAAATAACAAAGTTCTAGGTATTAGTTAGTATTAGTCTATTTAACTATAAACATATTTACTCCCTTTAAGATCTAAATACTGTATTAGTAACTATAACTTAATATTAAAACTGCCTATTAATATTAGCCTGTCTTATATATATTATCTTACTCTCCTTTTACTTTAATCTCTAAAAGTTAAAGGTATTTATAAATAGTATACTTTAGAGAGTCTTACAGCGTAAAATAGCTATATAAGTTAATTTAAAAATAAAGTTCTTTTTATCTAAGATATCTAACACCGCCTGTTTAACAATAATATCCTGTAACTTATAAATAGTAATAGTATAAGCTATTATTAAAGAGAACTAAGTTCATAAACATGTAACTTTCCCACGCTAGAAATTCTAATAATAATAGAAAATCAGTACTATATTTTTCCTACCTGAGGTCCTGTATACTAATGGCCTATTATAATCATTAAAAGCAACAAGTAACGCTAAAGGGGCTTTTTTTTAAGAGTTTATAGTATTATTTAATTATATAATATCATCTAACACACCTAGAGCACTGTTTACTAGGCTTTTTTTTATTTATATATTATCTATAAGCATAACCCGTAAGCCAATACTTAAAGAAAGTAATGCCTTAAGGTTTCTAGTTTTTTTTATAGTAGAATTTTCAGCCTCTACGCTTTTATAGCTAGCTGTAATAGTTATTATAGGTTAACTAAAATCTTATAGTTAGTAGTAATTTAACTTCTAGACTTAAGCTCTTTTAGCGTAGATATAAATTACGTCTTAGAATAAATTAATATTATCTATAAAAAGCGTTAATTAAATCCTAGTAGTAAATAAGAGCTAGTTTTAAATTATAATCTTTCTAATATAAAGATAACCTAACGTGTTATAAAAAGTCCCCTAATCATGGCCCTACTATCGTATTATAACGTTAAGGATAATAGATTTTTTAAACTACTAATATAGCTGCTGCCTGAACGTCTCACTTATATTCTAGAATATATAAGTATTATATAAAGGCCTTATATTTATAGATAGAAGTTGAAAGAAATCCCCAGCTAAGACTATACTTAAGCTATTAAAGAAAAGATAACTAGATAATAAGAAAATCTTCTTACACTATAAATCAACCTAGGTAAGTATCTTTAAGCTAACTATAGATTTTTTATCTATAACTAGATACTAAACGTTTTTAAACGTAGTCTGGAAAGCCTAGATAGCTTGTAATAACAACTTAGTAAACTCTATACCCTTAATTAGAATACAAAATAGTATATTTAGTGTCTTGCTAGAAATATTATAGGCAGCGTAATCTATAGATATTACTTAAATTATTAGAGAATAATACCTATAAATAGTAGCTAAGTTATTAAGCTTAGTAGAGGTGAATTTTATAACATGTGTTTTTCTAGACTCTACTTCTCCATCTAGGTTAACTAGCTACTATAGGGGGTTTTTTTTAACTAAAATTAACTAGTAGTAGTTTATAATAAGCCTATTAAATAACTTTTATTTTTTAGTAAGAGTCTTATATGTCCCCTTAGCCTGAATAGTAAGATTAATAAAATAATCGGCCTTTTATTACTTCCAGTACGTAGAGAGATTAAGGTTATAGATATTAATTTAGGTGAACTAATCTATTACGCGATCTTTAGGGCGATTTTCTAAGTTTTCTTTATTAACTAGAATACTCTATATACCTGGTTAATGAGCGGCTAATTTTCTCTAAGATAAATTAAAATCTTCCTCTTTTTCGTTAATGTCTTTAAGGTCTGGATTATTCTCTTTAGTAGGTAGTTCTTTTTTCTTATATAAATTATTCTATAAGTGACTATAATAGGACTTATAGTGCTAATAAGCCTCCTTATACATAGTAAAGATTCCATTCTTAAATAAAAGAATTTTACTTATTTTCTGAAATGGATAATGGAGTATAAGTTTAACACAAGTAAACTACGCTAAGTTATAGTTAAAATAATATTAGAGTATAAAATTTAAAACTTTTAGCTTAGCCCAAGACCTCTTCTTCATATCGCCAGTATAGTTATGTTTAAAAAGAAAATCATGGAAAGAAAGATCATACAGATTAGGATAATCTTTATACTTTTAGAAAAAACTTTTATTATAATAAAGAGTTCTATTATCTTTACTATCTTTTTTTTTAAAATAGTACGTATTTAGCTGGTCCTTCTCTGGCTGATAATTAACATTAAGTACCTAATAAGAGTAATAAACTAATAGTAGATTAAGAAGAAGATAGGAAATTTTCTAAGCTAACTAGTCCCACTTACTAATAAGCCTATTTATTATTTTTATAACGAAAGAGTGTAGCAGTCTTTCAGAATTAAGTTTAGATAAAATTCTAGTAATTATAGTTTTATAGTCTTTAAAGGGCTTCTTTTACTTAGCGGTATATTTCTTACTATATACTATTACACCAGTAGTACTAGTATATAATTAAATATCAGTATTAACCAGCCATCCCATTAAGAGTATATAATAATATGGATTTAATTAAGAGTGATTATATGTAGGGTAAAATCGATAATACGACTTACCCTTATTACGGTAAATAATAGGGAATTTGGTAAATAGCTAGGGAACAGAAAATCAGCACTTAAGCTATTTTATTTTCTTATTAAACTTTAAGTAATACTCTGTTGTATAATGGTGGATTTAAATCCTAGTTAAGATTAAAAACAATTACTTAAATTCCTAAGTTATATTAGAATAGGTAAGTGAAAGAGGCGAGTCTTTATTAGTAATATCTTAAGACTAGGGTTAAGAATATATAGTAGAAATATATACTTCTTAAAATCTTGTAAATTTAGCTAAAGCTTTATGGTTATCTTTATTAAAGAGCTCCTTATCAGGATTTAGCGCGTCTTTACAGTAATATATATTATAATTATAAATACTACTACAGCTCTGCTACTTAAAATGATTTCAATTATTAATAATACTAAACTTAGGGGTGAGTACTTCATCCTTAAAAGCTTAAAAATAATAGTAAAAGTAATAAGTAATAATATGGGAATTGTCTTAAACATTATTACGTATAATCTTAATCCTAGCGGTAGGAGTAACATTCTTTTACTTATTATATTAAAATAAATATTATATTAGGTTATCCTAATGGTAATTAGCTATAGAGAAAGTAATAAATAAACTTAGACTCTTTAGCTACCGTACCTAGAAAGGTATTAGTTTCAGTATTAGTCCCAATATTAGTCCCGGTATTAGTTCTAGTAAATAGCGAAATGGAATTATATATTATAGCTTTAAGACTTTTATTCTTACCTGCCTAAAAAGGGCGTGTCTCATGGAGGGCTCTAGTAAAACATATAACTAAGTTTAGTATAGCTATAGACTAGAAACTATTATCTTTAAAAGCACTCTAAAGCTTATTAATAGAGATGTCTTTATTATCAGATATTCTTAATATAAAAAATCTAGACTTTAAGTTTATTTGTTTCCTTATAATCGTATTAAACGCCACGTAACGAAAGCATGGATATTATACTATATAGTTATCCTTATATAGTAACATATGTTTAACATAGAATTTATAGTTAATATATTATTAATAAGGCTTTGTGTACTCCTCTGTATTTATAGAAAAGCATATTAGGAAAACCCTACTTAGTAATGCCTTACTATAGTTAAACTCTAACAAAGGGGTATATTAGATAGATACTATAGAGAGTAAAACTAAGGCTCTAATTTAACACCATAAAATCTCTAACTTCTATATATTAGGAACTAGATCTAGGACTGCGGTAACTTAAGGAGTAGGATTATTTTTACTATTATTCTTACTACTATTCTTACTATTATTTCTATTATTATCTTTACTATTATTCTTATAGAGTATATTTGTATTAGTATCTAAACCTTTAGTAGCCTAATCATAGGCGAGACCTCCTTGCGTGGTATTTATAGACTATTTTTATTAAATAAACATAGAAGATACTTTGTCCGCTTTAATAGTAAATAAATTATTATTAATATAATCATCATTAGGAAGAGCACTTAAAGCTTTATTATTAATAGTAATATCTTTATAGCTATTATAATTTTACTATAAGAAATATAGCTAACACTAAACTACCTAACGCTGTATATAATAGTTATTCTAAAACTATTAGTTAACACGTTTATGATTATCACCAGAAGAACGGGGTAGCTTAAGAAGTATAATATTAAGATTTTAAAATAAAAGAGATAATAAACTAAAAATCTTTTTAATATTATATAAAAAGTAGTAAATATGCCCTATATATTTATATTAAGCACCTTAATGTTAGTAGACTTTTATAAAGATATATACTTAAGTAATTAGTATTTTCTCTATAGTGGAAAGTTTCGGAAGCTTTTTAGGCTATAAGCTAAAGTCCATCTCATTATTATAGCCAAATAAGAGTACGAAATTAGAATCTTAAGAACTATCTTTAAGTTTTAAGTGCTTAGTCTCGTCTTTACGGCAAATAAAGCACTTTTTATTTATAAGCTTTATATTAAACTAGCGTTTATTACAAGTACTATAGGTCTCTATTATAGGCTTATTAAGGCAGGTGTAAAATCTCTTAATTAGTTATTAATCTATAAAGCTAAAAGTAAAGTTATTTAAGAAGATATTACTTAAAAGATCTATAATAGGGTTAGGTAGCGATAGGTTATAAAATAGACCTATATCAGAAAGTATAGATAGAGTAGAAAAAAAGAACTTATTAAATATAATATTATAGAATATAAATATTAACTATAAAGGCTAATTTAGCTTAGTATCTTAAAATATAAATATTAAATCTAAAGACTAATTTAGCTCTGTATCCTGGGATAAAGAGGTTAACTAAAAAGACTAATTTAGCTCCTCCTAGCATTTTATTAAAGATAAGATAAATAGTATAAATAATACTTTATTATTTATTTAATACTTAATGTAGTATTGTTTTTAAACCTTAGCTTAAGCATAGCAGGCGTTAGCTTAAGCTAGTATATTATTACTATTTAATTTATTTAATAAATAACAAAAAGGACTGTGCTGCCGTCGTGGAAGTAAAACACTATATAATATAGTTAAAAAACTATATAATATAGAAAGCAGAGTTAGGGGCGTATAATATTATATAGATATAATTATATTTAGTAAAAGGCGTCGTATAAGTATAACTACTTATAGTAAGGGTATAAAATAGCAGGAAGTAAAAGGTAAGGATAATACAGCTTTATACTTACGCTATATATATAATTAGCTATAAAGGCCTTAATAGATATAAATATATATATATATTATGTATTAATATTCCTACAGCGTAAGCACGTAGCTTTTTAAATACTATAAATTATCTTATTAGTAGCAGTATCTTTAGGGTTACTATACTAGTTATAAAGAGAAAATAGATCTATTAGGAAAGTATTAGGCATAAAAGAAGTTACATAAAAGAGGTATTAGTCAAGGCGTTAAAGTATTAGTTATATAAGAATTTTTAGTAAACTTTAGTATTCCTCTAGTACGGAATAACCAGAACCTGATTATATAAGATTATTTTTTCTAACTAACCAAAACATAAAAAACCTTAGTACTATCTTAGTAAACTTCTAAACTAAAAACTCTCTTATTTAAATAGAAGAAAGCTTTGCTATGCTTAGTAATTAGAAATAAATAAACAATACCTTTAGCGTTATAGTATATTTAATAAAGAATTAAATACTTTATTTTTATTAAATAGTAGATTATAGTTATTATAGCATTATAATAGCTGCTTAGTAGTAGATAAATAATAAAGTCTATAAACACATCCTTCTAAGTATAATCTAGAATAGGTAATAGTTTTAAAACTTTTTAACAAACTTCTCTTAACAGGATAGTATAGTAATAGGTATAGTAGTTATAAAACTAGCAGGTAATAAAGTTATACATATAAAGCTAGTAGTATTTATAAAATAATAGTTTATATATCTTATTATAGCCTATATAGCTAGTAATAGGGCTTTTGTGGTAAGAATAAAGTAGTTTAGCTTTTAGCTTATCCGTATTAAGTACGTAGAGTCTTTTTTTATACTATAAATATCTATCTATCTCAGCATACTTAGCTAGTGTTAGGTATTTATTCTTATAGTTTTTATTTTATAAGTTAGTTAGTATAGAGTTAATTACAGAGTTAGTATAATAGCCTTTTTAGAATAAAGTCTAAATCCTTAGTGATAGTAGGTTTTTAGTTTATTTAAATTCTAAAGCAATAGTAAGTCTAGTAGTAGTAGTAGTAGTAAAAATAAAAATAAGAATAGATTTAGTAGATAATAATAGTTTAGCAGCATATTAACAGAGCTAGTTATAAGTTATTATAATAATTTTATAAATAGAAATCTCTAATAAGTTAGAGAAGTAAACTAATTTTTTCTTATAATTAGTTATAGCAGGTAAGGCAGTAGCTAGGAGTAATTTTAGGTTTTCTTATTTTAAAATAGTTTAGCTTTAATAGTGGAGCCTTTTATCCCCTTTTTATAATAAATTAACTAACTTTCTAGTTAAAGAATCTAGCTTTATACCTTACTTTCTAAAATAGTATATAATTTTAAAGTTAAAGCAGGACAGGAATTTAGACCAGCAGGATTAGTAATAGTTTAGTAACTTTATTATTATAAAGTACTTTAGATTATAGTAGTTTATAATTACTATAATTAGTAAGATATATTCTTTAAGTTCTAGTTACTATTCTTTAAAGCAGTAAATAATTACTAGTAGTTCCTTATTATAGATCTTATAATTATACTCTATTATTAAGTGTTTTTTTGAGAAGAATGTAACGGGCTATAGAATACCATTATCTCTATATTATAATAGTATTTCTATAAAGATGTAGTTAGAGGTGTTTATGTTAATAATAACTTTTTTTTTTTAATTAAATAACGCTAGAATAAGCGCTATAGTAAATACTATTTTTAGTTTCTAAAAGACTTTCTTATAGTTATTATCTTAATTAAATAGTATGTCCTTCCGCGTTAGACGGACTAGTAGAGTAGTAATATAAAAAAATCTTTATATAAAATAGTAGTAAAAGTTTATAAAGCTAATAAACACCTATATATTTATAATATAGGTTAGTGTTATCTAGCTAGCTACTATCTTAATTTTCTTTAGATCTATACAGATACTATTACGGCCTATAATCAGGCCTAGAAATTAGGTTTTAGTTATAAAGAACTTATACTTTTCCGCTTTTGCGTGTAGGCCTGCCTCTTATAGGCTTTTTAGTATTAAGTAAAAATATTCTTTATATTTAGCATAAATACAGCTATAGACTAGGATATTATCTATATAAATAATATAAAAGTAGTTTAGGTATTCCTATAAAATATTATTTATATACTACTAGAAGGTTATAAGGGCACTTGTTAACCTAAACGGTATTACTAGTATCTTATATAAACTAAAATAGGTTTAGAATACTGTAAGCTACTCTTAGCTAATCTTAATACAAAGATTATTAAAAGTCTATAAAATATTAATCTTAAAAAAGTATTATATCCCCTTTAAATTATTTAGTAGTTTTTTAGTTAGCAGTAGTAAATAACAGTCCTTTACTATAATCTTATTTAGTATATTATAGTTAATATAGAATTAGAGTCCTCTATCTGCCTTTTTTATAAATAGAACTAAAAATACAATTAGAGAGCTACTAAAGCAGATAAATTCTTTTTAAAGATTCTTATTAAGCTATTTCTAGAGTACTTATAGCTTTATATAGAATATTAAGTATAGATAGCTAAAGAGTAGGGTTTTTCCTTCTATTAACTAAATATTATAATTATATAAATAGTACAGCGGCAAGTTTTTAGCTTTTTCTAGTAAAAAAAACTAATAGAACTAGAATAGAAATTTCTAGATATTAGGTGGGAGCTTCTTCTATAGGTTTATACTCTTAATTATAGTAAAAGCTTATTTAATATTCTTTATAAAGATAATAAATAAATAATAGCTACCATAATAAGTGTATATAATATAGACTTTTAGGAATATAAAATAAACATTTAACTTCCTACAGTTCTTCTAGTTATAATAGAATTTAGAAATTAATTTCTATAGAATAGAGGTAATTTTATAGGTCTATACTAAAATAAATAAAATGTCGTAATAGTTATAGTAGAATAAGTTGTTAAATATAAGTATATTTATAGCTTAGTTAATTTAAGGGTTATAGTACTATAGCTAGTATACTTCTAATATAATAAAATACAACCCTAAAATAGTTATAAATAGATAAATTATTTTAGTATAGTTATTAATATAGAGTTTTATAGTAATATATAAGGCAACAGGTCCGCTGCAGAACTTAGTTCTATTTATAATATAAAGATAGAATAGTCTCTTTAGTTATTTTAGCTAGAAGTTTATAGAAATAGTCTAATCTTAGTTAACAAAATCGCTTTTAGCTTTGCTATTAATAAGGCTATAAGTAATAGCAATATAGCTAATAGGCTATATTAAATATTTAGTAGTAATAGAAATTAGTTTAATAAGTAGTATAAAAGTATAGGACTATAAATTAAGCTCTTTCTTAATTAATATCTTATAGATAGTAATAGCGGAGATTTTATAAAAGTATAGTTTTAAAGCTAAAGCATAACTTAGCTACAGCTTAAGGCTTTTACTAGACTATATAATAAAGAATATAATAGAGTACAGAAGCAGGTAAAGGGGTGAATAGAAGACAAAAATAGTAAACTAAATAATATATAAGTAAAAGTACTTTAGAACTAGCAGATATTAGAGTAAGGATAGTAAGTAATAAAATAACTTTTTAAACTATAGTAGTAGCACTTATAGCGTTTCTTATAATCCTAGCTTAAAAAATTTAGTTAGTAGTAGTAGCTTAGATTTATAGATTTAATAATAAAAACAGCAAAAACAGCTGTTAATAGAGAAGTAATATACTTTTAGGTTATAAGCTAAAGATTATAGGTTTTATAGCTATTTATAAAAGTAGCTAAGTTATAGTAACAGCAGTAGTTCTTAAGGTTTTATAAATAATAAGCTAGTAAATAGTACTAGTAGTTTAGTAGTAAATTATAAAATAGTATATTCTATAATTCCTTAAAGATAGCATTCTCTAGAAGGGTTAGTAAAAAGTCTTTAGACAGGCTAGATTTAAAAGCTAACTATTAGAATTCTACTAGAAAAATACTAAATTCTTAGTTCTTCTAGCAAAGTTTAAATAGATTCTATTAAATATTATAAGCTTAATTTAGGTCTCTATAGGTTTACTCTAGAATTTTTAGTATTACAGAGTAGTTTAATAAGTAGTAGATACTATTAGTAATATACAGAAAAACTTACTTATATAGTATATCTTTAAGTCATTTATTTACATAAGCTATACAGGATTCAGTAGTAGAGAAATAGTTTTAATTTATAATTATCTTTATATAAATCTGTACTGTAAAGTATTTAAGGTTATTTTAGTTACTATTAAACCTATTAGGGTTAGATAGGCATTCAGAAAGAATATAAATTAGAAACAGAATAAGAATAAACAAAAATAGAATAGTTATAAGTAATTTAGTTTTAGTCAGAATAGCAATAAGGATAAGAATAGAGATAGAAGTAAAAATAGTAGAGATAATAAAGATAGTAAAGATAGTAAAAGTAGTAAGTATTAGACTTCTAGACTATAGCTATATACATAAGTCCGTAATCTACTTTTAAGCTTTTTATAGCTTTTTTTTCTAGTAGTTATAAACTCTCTTAAGTATTATAACTTACTTATAAAGGTTTACTATCTCTACTGTAGTAACAGCAAGTCACTATAGTTAGCCTTTATAAATATTATAAAAGACTATAATATAGTCTAGCTATTTTTATAATTATTTTTATATAAATTATAGGAATTTATCTTTATTCTATAAGACTAGCAGGGGTTACGGAGCTAATATATAAAAATAAAGCTATATAATATTAAGAGATAACAAAGTATAAACAAGGTCAGTAACTATAATAATAGTATATAGTATAAAGTAAATTATAAGACGTAGTTTACAAAGCTATATATAGAGACTATAGACAGAATATATATAAGATTTTAGAAATAAAAGAGCCCGCATAGCCTGTACAGAGGCTTTATATAGTATTTAATTTAAATAAGCTTAAAAGTAACAGTTCCCATAAGACCACACCATAACAAATATTTAGTAATATATTTAGTTATTTCTTTTTATAATTTTATTTTTAACTTAATTTTTTAATTTATTATAGTATATTATAATTAATAGTTAATTTTTCTAACAAAGTTTTAATTAAAGTTATTTAAATTTATTATATATTTTATTACTAATTTTCTTTATTTAAAAAGTTATAATTTCTAAATTATGTTTACTTTTTATTTATTTTTTAAATATAATTATTATAATTTTTTTAAAATTTATATAGCTTTTAAAAACTTTTTTAACATTTAAACTATAGCTTTTTAACTTTTTTTTTAAGTTTAAGTTACTATTATTAATATAAATTTTTACTAAGAGTTTAAACTAATATATGGCTTTTTTAATTATGTTTATTTTTATAACCAAAATTTAGTTTTAGTTTATTATAAATAAAAATTAGTTAAATTAGTAATATAAATTTAATATTATTATTATAAACGTTTTTAAATTTTTTTTATTACTATGAAATTTAGTTAGTATGTAAATTTTACTATTATACTTTTAGCTATTTTAGTTTACTATAGTATTACTATTACTTATTAAAGCTTTTATATAGTTTTAGTTTATTTTTTAATACTTTACTAGGCTTTTTAAACTTTTAGTATACTTTTAGTAGTAAAAAATAATTCTATTACTTTTTTATTACTACTATTACTACTAAACTTATTATTAGAATAAAGTTTTTATTTTTTACAGTATTAAGTTATTATAAACTTTTAGTTAATTATTTTTATTAAACTTAATTTAACATTAGTTTTTTAATATTTAGTAACTAGTTATAATATTATAAAGTAAATACTTACTAATTTTAGTTTTAATATATATAATTATTTTAACTAGTTAATAAATTGTTTACTAGCTTTTATATTTACTAATATATAATAAAGTTTATTAAATTTAACAAGTAAGACTTTACTATATAAAAGGTAAGTAAAAAAGTAATTAATAAAATAATAGTTAAATTATTTTACTTAATAGTTTCTTAATTTAGAAATAACTTCTTAACTTTAAAGTAACTATAAAAAATTAAAAGTAATTATAAACTACTTAATACTTTATACTTATAGTAAATTCTTTATACGTATAATAAATATTTATATATAATATATTAAATACTACGAAAAATATAATATTAAATACAGTTTATATTAATTTTTAACTTAAAAGTTTTATTTATTATTTAAAACTTGTTATATGTATTTATACAACTTTATTTAATTTCTAATCTTATATAAATATTCTTTTTTTTAACTTTTTTCATTTTTTTTTTTTTTTTTATTTATATATATATATTTTCTTATACTCTTTTTTTTATAAAAGTACTTTTTTAATTAATGTTACTACTTTATTATAGTTTATAATAGTAAGTTAATTTTTAATAAAAAAAGTAGATAAAATACTATATTTATATATTTATAATCTTTATAAACTACTATATTTAAAATATTTGATATAGTAAAAGTTAGGTAATTTTATTTATATATACTATTAATAGTTATTTATTTTATATAAGTATAAAAAACGCTATTATAGTTATGAAAACTTTATAATATAAATTTATAAATTACTATTACTTACACTTTACATTACTTATAATAATAGAATAATAGTAATTATACTTAATAATATTTTAATTTATATAAACTAAATATATAATAACTAAATTAAAGTAAGTTTATTATGTTATTAAATATTTACTATTATATTTATTTAACTTTAATTTTATTAAGCTTACTTTTAGTATTTTAAAAATCTAAATTTATAAAAACTATAGCTATTAGTATTTAGTATTTAGTAGCTTTAGTAACTTTTTACAAACATTTATTTATAAAAGTTAGTATAATTAGTTTATAAAAAAGTACTTTAAATATGCTAATAATATTCTATATAAAATAGAAAGCAAAAAAAAAATTTTAAAAAGTAAATATAAAATATAAAAATAGTAATAATATAGTAAAAAAAGTATGTAAAAAAAAGTTAAAAAAAGGTACTAATAGTTACGTTTTAAAATTAAATAGTAAAATAGTAAAAACTATATAAAGTTTAATACTTATAAGCTAATTAATTTAGTTAGTAACTTTTTTACTTATTACTTATTTATTACCTATATTAATAAACTTTATTATTAATACTTTTACTTAATAGTACTACTTAAATGTTTAAAGATTATTTTTAAAATACTGAACTACTTTATTTTTAAGCTTAAAGTACTTAATAATTATAACTTTATATAAATTTTTATTAACATTAAAAAACTTTTATAAATTTTTAACTATTTACTCTTTTTTATAGTACTATATTTTAAGCTTACTCGTAGTTTTTAGTATTACCTTTTAATTCCTAAATAATAAGCTAGTTAAAAAACTATTTTATAATTTACTTAGTATTTTTTTAACTACTTATAAAGTTTAAACTTAATACTAAAACTCTTAGTATTATTATAAATATAATAAAATACTAAGTAAATAGTTATAGTAATAGTTTATAGTACTAATTTAAAAAAAAACCTAAAAGTAAGTATATAGTAATAAATAGTTTATTTAGTAACTAATAAATATACTAAAATAACTTAAACTACTAATAGTTAACTAAAGTTATATATTATTATATTGAAGTAGTAATATTTAGTACTTCTTTTTCTACTAATTAGTATTTTTCTTAGGTTTTTACTTAACTTACTAGTATTTGTGTTTTTTTATTTATGCTAAATTTTATAATTAAAGTTACTTTTATTATTATTAATATTATTATAATACTTTCTACTATTACTATACTTATTTTTTAGTTTTAACTAGTTGCTACTACTTATAAAACTTTACTAGTAGTTAATAAACTAAATTAAAAAAGTAAGTAATTTAATATTATTTATAAGTATAGTATTTACTTATAACTTTATATTAATATCTAAGACTTTATAGTAAGTAAAATTTATTATAATTTAGTACTACTAGTTATAATTATTATAATTAGAGTTTATATAATACTAATAGTAAAAAATTTACTTTTTTTACTTTTTTTATATTATAACTTTTTATTTATATAACTACTTTTACTTTATTAATTTACTAGTTTATTATAATATATTATTAAGTTTATAATATTAATATTAATATTTTAAATAGATTTAATAATAACTTATTAGCATACTAATTATATTTAAAAATTTTTAATAAAACTAACACTTTAATAGTAACTTTTATACCTACTTTTATAATATTAAATTATAGGTTTTTGCTAAATTAAAAATATAGTAAATTAGTAATAATATAATTTTACTTTTTTTTAGGTTTATTTAAAGGTTTAGTATATAAAAAATAATTTTAAACTTATGGCTTTTAAGTTATATTTTAAGTATAGTTAGTATTTTATTAATACCTTTTTTTTATAATTTCTAGCTATTAAATATAGTAACTATATTATTTAAAAGTATAAAATATAGTATTTTATTTATTAATAATTAGCTTATATTTTATTTTTAAGTTATAGTTATAGCTTAGTTTTAGTAATAATATAGTTTCTAGTTATAATAAGTTAGTAAAAGTTAGTTTAATTATAGCTACTCCTATTAGTATATTTTATAAGTAAGTACTTTATATAAGTAAGTACTCTACTTTAAAACTTACTAAAAAATTAAGAATTTACATTTAAATATCTTAATAACTACTTAATAATAAATTCTAAATATTTAATAAATAATTAATAATACTTTAAAATGGAACCTATTGAATTTTTAAAAACTAGTAATTAATAGCTATTAAGATAGTAGTATTTTAGCTTTTAAATTTACTTTTACTTAAATATCTTAATAATAATAAATTGCTAGCTCTTAAATACTTAATAAACTCTATTTTAAAGTACTATTAGTTATCTATTAAATTTTTAGAATTTATTATTAAGTAGTTGCTGAAATATTTAAATATAAATTCTTAATTTTCTAGTAAGTTTTAAAATAAAACTTTATTATGTAGAGTACTTACTTATAAAATATATTATAGTTTTTTTTACCTAAATTAATTATTTTAACTTTAGTTTACTTAGTTACTACTAATAGTAGTAATAACTTAACTTTAAATAAATTAGATATTATTAGTATATTAATTAGTATATTAACTTAAGTAAAATATACTTATAAATATATTATAATAGTTATTAAATTATTATTAGTTTTTAATAACTTTATAAAGTATACTTAATTATATTATAAGTACTTTATTTATTTTTTACTATATACTATTTACTACTTTATAATATACTTTATAGCTTTTAATTATGTTTTTATTACTTTTAACTATATCTTTTTTATTATTATATATATTGAGTTGGCTTTAATTTTTTTAAAAACTATAATAAGTTTACACATTTTTTAGAACTTATTATTAGGTATAGTAAGTTATAAAAAGTTTATAAATAAAAGTATAGGCTAAAATATATATATAAAAAAATATATATTAATACCTAACTTTACTCTACTCGTAACACCACTACTATGAGAGCTTTTGGTATAGAAATTAGCAGAAATTAAAGAATACATACTAAATTATTAATTCTGTAATATTTAGTAATTATTATAAAAGCTAAGACTAGTATTTTATATAAAAAGCTAGTAGCTAAGTTTTAATATTTAAAGAGCTATATTAGTAAGATAATTTAATACTAGAATAAACATATAAAAGTTTAAAGTCTATTTTATAATAAATGTCTAAATAAAGTAAATTAATATAAAAAAAGACCTTTCTAGTATCTAGCTTAAAAATTCCTAAAAATAGAATATAAAAATTTTATAAAAAGACTAGTCTTAAGTATGTATACTATAATACTATTTATAATATACTCTATAAATAAAGCCTTTAAAAGTAGTATTATAAAAAGAAACTAAAGCTAATAAAAGCTACTACTAGAAAATAGCTTTAATTTATAAGAAACTATATTAATTTCAACTAAAAAATAATAATAGTTAAGTTTAGTAATAAGTGTTCTATTAAGTATAGCTTTAAGTAAAATAGAAAGTAGTATTTCTACTTTCTATACAAGAAATAGAATAAGAATATAATTTAGAAAAAGAAAAAAAGTAAGGGCCTTTATTAAATAATTTAAAGTTACTTCTAGCTTACTTCTAATAAGAGAATAGGTAAGAGTAAATTAATTATTATAAAATAAAACTATACTTTACTTAGTAAAGGCTATACATCTGTTTTATATATAAATATACTAAAAAACGGCTTACTATCTTACTACTATTTAGGCTATAAGTTTTAACAAGATAATACACTAATTTATAGCTTAAAATAAAGTAAAAAATAGCTAGAAAAGTATAGTATTTAGACTATTAAATAGCCTTTATATTTACCTAATTTTAACTTTATTAAACACTTTTAGTAGATTTTAAAACTTATAGTTTATAAACTCTATCTAAAGCTAAATTACTATAAAAGAACTAAGAAAGATTAGGAAGTATTATATATTACTTTATAAAAAACTTAGAAAAAGCTTCTAAATAAGCTACTTTTAAAGCTTATTTACTTAATAAAAAAGAGATTAGTTACTGTTTAAAAGGCATATAAATAATATACTAAATATTAATTTTAAAAATATATAATAATAAGAAAATAAGTTATATAAGCTTATATATACAAATTTATAGCTTTAATATTAATATAAAAGTAAAATAAAGTAAAAGTATAAAGTAGCTAAGTTATTACTATTTTTAGACTTTTTATATAGTACTATATATTAGTAGACTATATTACTAAAAAAAACGTATTAATATAGTTATATATATATTATTATAGTCTTAAGTTTTATAACTAATTATTTGTTAGAGCTAGTATAAATCTATAAGTAATTATAAGTAGTTATAAGTAATAAAATACTATATTTAAGCTACTCTAGTATAAAAAAAAGAAAAGAAAAAAAAGTATTAAAAAAAAGAAAAATAAAACTTTTATAGAGTGCTTTTAGTACCTACGTAAAAGTATAATATATAACTTATAAATATAATAAGTAACTTACTTATAAGACTTTTTATATAACTATAAAATATAACTATAGTATATAATAAGTTATTACAGTATTTAATAATTACTAATGTTTTGTTAGTAAATTTATAGATTTTATATAAAATTACATGTGTGTAGGGAAAATTGCTATGTTACTAAAAATTATATAAATTTATATATATAATAAATTAAAAAAAAAAGCCTAGTAATAAAAGAGCGAGTATTTTATAAATATTAAAAATAATAGATTAATAAAGCAAGAAGTAATATCTAATATAAATAAGTAAAAAACTATACTAAACTTAAAAAAAAGTTTTTAAATAGAGATTACTACTTTATAGTCTATAATTACTATCTAAAGAATATAATAATATTAGTTATTTTAAAAAATTCTTTAAAACGCGCATATAGTAATTCTGCAGCACTATTTAAAAAATAAAATAATTAAATACTATCTAAATAATAATAGCTAGTTTATAGTCTAAAAATTAGTAGCTAAAAGTACTATACTTTTTAAAATCTTAAAAAAATTTATATCTAATATCACGTGCAAATGCACAGTAAGTCTTATTTTTTAAACTAAAATAAATATAAAAATTTAAGGATAGTAGATTACTATTTTATAGTCTAAAAAAAAGACTATACTATATATCTAACTACTACTACTTTTCTATAAATATTTTTATACTTTACTTTATAATATAATATAAGACTAAAATTCAAGAGCGTTTACTAAAATAATAGAGAACTAAATAATAAACTAAAATTAAGATTATAACTACTAGATATTATTAAGCTTATTAAAATATGCTATGTGTTATATTATAAGTAGAAATATTAAAAGCTTTATTTTCTTAACTAACTTAAGCTATTAAAGAAATAAATATTTAAATTACTTAATTATAGTCTAAAACTATTAATTCTAAAACGCCGTGCTCTCATCTATTTTAAAAAAATTTAATTTAAAGAATAATAGTGTTAGAAACTAAACCTAGTAAAAAGTAGATAAGTTATAATATAACAGAATAGCTAGTTACTATATTATAGTCTAAAATAACGATATTAAACATTTTAGGTTTAGGAACTAATTAATATTAGCTTACTATTAATATAATGTATGGAATAACTATAGATTTTAGTTTTAAACCTTAAATTATTATTAAAGGAATTTATACTAGGTTACTACTCTATATTTAAAAACATTAAAAATTTAAAAGCTATAATATAAACTTAAGACTTTAATAAGTTTATATTAGATTTTTAAGTATAAAAAGCTATAATAAAATAATTATATAAAAGGGAACTATGTTACTACCTAAAAATAAAAAAAAACACTATATTTAGAAGTTATATTACTAAAATTTAAAAAGAATATAAAAGTTATACTTTATATTTTTTTTTATACTAAAGATTAAAGTAAACTTATTTAATAGCTGTACTATAGTCTAAATTATTTTAACTATAACTATAAGTTATTTAGAGAATAAAAATTACTTCTAAAGTATAATAATATTATATCTATATTTTACTAAAAGATAGAAGAAAAAGATAACAGAACTATATTATAACTTACTTCTAAGATTAATTTAAAACTATGTATATATAAATTTAATAGTTTAATATTATTAAAACTACTTTAAAAGTAAATACATAATAGTGTAGGCTTTACTAGAACTAAAACTAAGTTAAATAAAACTATATAAGTAGTTACTACATTATAGACTAGAATAAAGATATAAAAAAACATATATTTAGAAGCCTTTTCTTTAATTCTTTAATATAGTTCTTAAGATGTTTCTTATACCTGTACCAGCTTCAGCACTATAAGCGCCACCGAATGGTTGAACGACAGGGTATCGGACTAAAATCGGACTAAAATCGGTCTAAAATCGGCATGGCTCAACAGTCATGTTTCAAAGGCGCTAAAAGACTGTGTACGAGAAGTTCATGGAGTTCTCTGCTCCGAGATTTTCATATTAAAAGTGCACTCGAAAAGTGCGCATGAATCGTCACTGCTCACTGCCTTGTGAGCTAAGATGAATCAATCCATCATTAGTACAATGTTCCGAATACCACCAGAAAGAGGTCCAAAGGAGTTGCATGGGCTCCTCTGCACACAATTCCAAGGCCAGCAGGGCATTCATAATCTTCATTTGGACTAAATATAGGCATGAAAAGATCTACAATCCATCACTGCCCCCCCCTGCAGCAACAACGTCCATCCAACATATTACCAGATTCTCGGAAAAGGATTTGATTGGCGACGCTTGGCGGATTCTTTCCAAATGCCGCAACAAACACACAAAGTATCCTCGTTGCTTCGGCTAGTTGCTCTCTTATCCGATCGCATAACGTCGGCTGGTCTGCATACGCTATAACGGGGCAGAGCGAGATGCATAGCCTAGTCCAAGTGGCCACTAGAGCCTCGCTTAAGCAAAATAATCGCGAAGCAGTGTAGTCTCGTTAGTCATCAAATAACAATTCACGTTTATCAGTGATCCCCAAAATGTCATGAGGCTCACTCAGGATATAAATAATGTATCACCCCTCGCTGAGGCTAAATAAAGAAGTAGAAATAGTACTAGTAATGACTTAATAGTAATATACAAGCAGTTAGCACAGAGCTGCCCCAAGCGTAGAAGATTGCCTGATACGGTTTGTTCCTGTGTCTGGGGTTTCCTCGAGGCTCACCCTCGCCGCTTTAAGGTAGTTATCATGGGTAAGCCGAGTGAAGCAGGGTAAATAGGATGAAATGTTTATTGCGACGTCCGATGACCTGGTTCAAGGTGTTCAAGGTCACAAATGATTCGGGGAGTCCAGGCACTGTCAAGTCCCGAGCCCTCGCTTAAATATCTTAATATATAACAATGTAGTTTGAAATTAAACTGGCCCAACGGTATGTAGGTGGGGCTCTACCCTAAGAAGTGGTGGCAGGACGGATTATTTAAGACTTACGATCCAGGTTCCCGCGCAAGTTAACTTGGCCTTTTCGTTTTCGCTTCTCACTGACGGTCTCACCCATTCCGCCCAACATGCTGTGGAAGACTCTCGCCCTGGCACTTCTCGTGCAGCGTGGCTCTAGCCAAGGGATCGCGCCGATGATGCGTTTCCAATGCTCGCAGCTCGTTGTCGACCGTATAGACCCTTTGGTCAACCCCGGCTCCGTACCGTCGCCGCATCTGCACCAAATCGTTGGAGGGAATTCGTTCAACGCATCCATGGACCCGACGACGCACGATCTGCCCTCCGCCTCGACATGCACCAGCTGCACGTTTAGTGATGATTTCTCCAACTACTGGACAGCAGTTCTGTATTTTCGAGCCAGGAATGGGACGTATAAGCGCGTGTCGCAATTGCCGGAGGAGCAGTTGAAGGGGAACGGTGGGATTACAGTGTATTATATCCCATCGACAAATAATAAGACGGCGGTAACGGCCTTCAAGCCCGGGTTCCGGATGTTGGTTGGAGATGCGGGATTGAAGTCGAACGGCCCGGAAAGGAAGGTGTGTCATCGGTGTAAGCCGGCGACAGGAGATAATAGCAATATCAATTGCGGATCTCCGGACGCCCAGACGCTTCCAAAGGGTTTCTGTGCCGGCGGAATACGTTCGGTTATTACCTTCCCCACGTGTTGGGATGGGAAGAACTTGGATAGCCCGAACCACAAGAGCCACGTTACCTATGCAACAGGCTCAAAAGCCAACGATGTTGGTCCTACCGGTAGCTGCCCAGCAAGCCATCCCGTGGCGATACCTCAAGTGATGTACGAAGTCGTATGGGACGTAGGTTTTATCGTTTCCTCTTCTCAGTTTTCCTCGTGAGTCGTGGGCCTCGACTTGAGAGTTTCAACTTGTTTGACAGTGGCCTGGTGGGGGTTGTCATGGACTCGGCTCAATTTCACTAGGGCACTGAGTAAAGTGCATTTGTTGACTTGGTGTATACCATAGACCCGGCCCTTCAATGATAAGAACTTGTGGCCCGAGGATGGCTCGCAGCCGTTCGTCTGGAGTACTGGCGATCAGTGAGTCTCTGTCTCTCGCGGTCGGACCGCGACGCTAAAACCAAGGTGTAGGAATGGATACTCGCAGCACGGAGACTACGTCTTCGGCTGGCAAGGCGATTCTCTCCAACGTGCCATGAACGCGCGCTGCACTGGCGACGTCTGCAACGTACTAAAGACCCAGACTACGGAGGAGGCGATGAAGTGTACCGTACCCAAGGTTGTCAATGAGGATGTTGACGGATGTAAGTCAGATCACTTGGCCGTCTTGAAGGTCTCATATGCATAATGTGGCTGACTGTCTTGCAGGGCTGACTGCTCTTCCGGGCAAACCTGTGATATTCTAGATTTTTTTGTTGAGACTTTGGTGTTGGGCAGGTGGAGCGAGGAGTAGTATTGGAATGAAGCGTTTAGGACAAACACAATACATAGTGTAACCGAGCAATCCTCGATTGCTTTCATTGTCACCGAGTGGCACCTTAGCATATCTCTATCAAAGTGTGTTACTAGGAAGCACCTCGTCTTTCTCCTCTTTCTCTTACATTCGGCCCTTCCTTCGTCAGAGGTTTATGAGTCGTATGTACTCCCTTTCGTCCGACATCCATCTCTGTTGTGTATATAAGATCCACTCTGTCACTCATTAAATGGACAATGGGTTACTACATTGATACTCTGCACTCGGTGATATTCATTCCTTAATTGCTTTTCATCCCTTGATTGTTTTCATTCCGTTGTCGTCAGGAGATTGCAATCCTCCATTGCTTTCATTCCGTTGTCGTCAGGAGATTGCAAATCCTCCCTTGTTTAACGTCGGCAGGTTACGAATCCTCATTCCAGCTCATCTTGCTCGTTATTTAAGTAGGATAGTCATCCGTAGCTTTTCAATTCATCGAGTTCTCTCCCAATCCTTTGTGTACGCCCCAAGGTTGCTCGGGGACAGTTATGAGCCCGGCTTGCTACTAAGCCTATCTGTCGCTGCAGTAACTACACAAAATCGTCAATTCAACTCCGATCGATCATTCAATTGTTTTCGTCTCAATTTGACGGCTTATTTGCACACGCAGTACATTAAACCCATCCAATTTGGCTTATCTAGAAGCCTCCATTAGGCACAACGCCTTCAACCATATTTTTTCTGCACCAACAAGCAGACTCCCGCAAATGGATTCTGAAATCGATTACACGACCTAGAAGGTCACTGTCGTCCTTGACAAACCTGCTAATTGGATATCCTGGATTTTCCTCTGTTAGGACACTGCTCAACAAGCTGATGTTTGGCAGTACTGCAATCCAGACATCGAAAAGGAGAAAATACCAGCTCTTCAAGAACCTACCAAACCTGCTGCTGCCGATGTCGTAAATGGAGCCACGGCGGTGTCTCAGCTTAACGCTGGCCAACAAGCCACGTACAGAGCTTGACGGACACCTACAAGGATGAACTGGCCGGGTACCGCGCCAATAAGAACGCCCTGACGGACTTGGCCATGGGAATTGGCCGTACTATCGCCAAGCACCATATTCCATTGATCGAAGGCAAACCCTCAACAAATGAACGACTCATCGCACTCAAAGAGCAAATCGCTCCTACGGCAACAACCCGCGCCAGAGAATGTGAAACCAAATGTCAAAATGTCAAAATTTACAAGCGCAATCAAAATATTTGTCGCCATCACCAAGAAACTGCAAATTCTAGATGTAAAGGGGAATCGTTCCTCGGAAGATTTTCTTCTAGTCATCAAACAAATCGCCGCTGAGTACGCAGCCGCCGCAACCTTCGACTTACTACGCATAGGATCCAAAGGAGAAGACATACCTGTTATCAACGAACTAATCTCCGATTTTCAGAATTACTACTGACTCATGAAACCCGATCTAGCAGTAGCAGCTGCAGCAAGCTTTGCAACCCTACAAGGAAATCCATCGTCATCGCCAAACAATAGGAGCACACTAAGCAAGCCATGCTTGTGTGGCAAGGTCCATTGGTACACCTCTTGCTTTTACATCAATCCAAAACACTGGCGAGCTCGAAAATGGAAGCCAGACCCGACAATTGAAGCCGACATCAAACGACAACTTGCCCAAAATCCATCTCTTCGAAGCCGAATCGACGCTATGCTGAAGAATTGGGAGGCGACGGAGGCGAAGAAGCAATCCAATACAAGTGGACTAAGTCGATCAAATGGATCTCCAGCCTCTCATTCGCAAGACAACTTCTCAACAACCACCTCTGGCGACAAAGCCCAGCCAACAGCAAGATCATTTTACGACAATCCAATTATAGGAACTTTTTCAACAGCAATGGTCAACGAACCAATCTTCTTCCTTGAGGATCGCTGGATACTCGACTCTGGATCGAATGCTCACGTTTGCAATTCAAAAGCGAACTGGAAATGGGTCTACCCAGCCACGCCAGATGATGCCATTGTGGCAGGAGGAGACACACTCAAAATCGAAGCATTTGGTGATGTAACTCTCCAAGTCAACACACCAACAGGAGTCGGTATCATTCAATTATCTAATGTTGCCTATGTCCCTGGTTACTTTACAAACATCGTCAGTCTTTCTCGTGCTAGGACAAACAATATCCACCTTGATTCAGGACGAGATTTCTTCTACAACAGACTCTCAGGAGACATTGTATGCCATCTCAAATTCGATGGAGGACACTGGCTGCTTGCCAATCAAGACGCCAAGAACCAGACTGTAGTTTTCGCTCCCAAACAACTTCGAGCTCGTCCATGGAAACCCCCTCGCATGGATAGACGTCCCATTGGCGCTTCTCATCTTGAATTCCACCGACTGTTTGCCCATGCTAGCAAGGAGGCCAATGACCATCTTCCAGAAAACGTGATTGGAGCAGTGTTGACAGATACTGAAAGGGCTCCAATGCTCAAAGAATGCGATACATGCATCAAATCAAAGATGCACAAGACATTTTCACGACGAATGACGCCTGAATTTCCCGCCACAAGGCCTTTCTACCGTCTCGCAATCGATCTTCTCATGTTAACGCCCTCAGGCAGATCTTGTTACAATGGAGATATCTTTTTCATGCGATAGACACATGTACTAAACTACACCTCACCGAGACATACCCAACACGTGTCTACGTACATGTAATCCCTGCGCTTTTACGTCTTGTTGCTTTTATCAAGCGTCAATTCAATCAAGATGTCAACCTCTTCAAATATGATGGAGAACGAGGACTAGGCGTTGAATTCTCAAATCTTTGCCGCGATCAAGGAATCAAGCTTGAACTTCGAGCGCCAGACGTCGAGCAACAAAATGGCTTGACCGAGCGCGCTGGAAAATCGATTCTTGAAAGAGCACGCGCCCTGCAAGAGGAAGCCAACGTTTAGGGACGAGGGAGAGGATACTGTTTTGCTGGCGGCGAATGCCGTGGATGAGACGAGCACGAACATTAAGCCGTATGCGAGTTGGGATTAGGGCGTCGAGTTCGACTATATGACGACGATTTCGCGTGGAGGTGCGCCGAATGCAACGAACGGGAATAGGCCTGTTTTGGGAGCCACTTTTGTTGCTGTAGTGTGTATACCTTCTCTACTCGGGAGAGCAGGATGGTGTGACTGGGTCATCGGAGCTGATGGTATGAGATAGTGACGGGCATTTGACGTGCTATTACTCGGACTCACGCGACACGCAACACCCCGGAAGATCGTGTAGCAAACGGAAATGGAGCACTTTGACAACTGGAGCACGGCAATCGATGTTGTATCATCGCAATTCTACGACGATCGGCCAGGAAAGGCGAGCGCCGTGAAGGTATCCCCATCCATACCCTTTCTGTCCCTTTCAGCCCAAACTAACCGACCTTTCCAGCTCCCAAACAACAGTACCTCATCCTCTTCGAATATACTCTTAGAAACGGCGAAGGTAGTACCTACACGCACCCTGTCTACCACAAGTTCGTCGCGAACCCTGAAAACGCGGTCACAGAGCCCATTCGCGAACTCAGCGTTGACATGGGCGTGCGACCAAGTAGCGCTCCATACATAACGTGGACATCCATTAAGGGAAATGTAGGAACGATTGTGGTTAGTGCCGGTACTTCGAACTCCATCTTTATCAACCGCACGTTGGGTGAGGGTGGGTGGCAGGAGGTTAAAACGATGGCGGGACGAGCATATTCACGCGAGGCCAAGATTCGTGAGTATCCCTGAGATCGACGTGGAAAGGGAACGAGCTAATATGTCCTAGCGGCCAATGACATGGGGTATCTTCACCTCGCGGGAGGTGCTGAAGAAGGCCAGTCGTCGCCGAGTCAGATTTTAGCCAAAGTGATGGACTTTGAAGCGGCGCTGCAAAGGCTTGGTCGAGAATAGTGAAGAATTGTAAATTCGAAATCGAGTGTGTCCTGGTCCAGACGCCATTTTAGACGCCGCATCTGGCTTGGATTCCAAAGGCGTTGGCTTCAACTGCCTTTACTTTCTTCATCACGTGTCCTCTCTGGCAGTATCGTTTGAATATGCCCTCGGCATCGACTCAATCTGTCCAGCCTTTCACATCCCCCTCATCATAATTCCCAAAACTATACGAATGCTGTGAGTCGGGTGGTATAGCCCCTAGTGCACTTCTCGGGATGCGAGTCGGGCGAGACCAAGGTCAGGTCCATATCGATATGCACAGTAGGGTGTATCAACGCCCTTCGAGACGGAGCCTAGGTTTGACAAGACGGGGCGATGGCCTCAAGGGACTGCTGCTCAATATTCTGGAGGAGCAACGCCAGAGTGGATGGATCTGTAATCGGCGCTGCGCAGACGTTGACGGCGCAAGGTACGTACTGTGGCTCGGGCGCCCACGCGAACTACCCTGAATCAAGTCGGGGCATCCACCAGGCGTCCCTTTATCGATAGCAACGCTGTCTTATCTGACCAACGATCTTCACCAAACTTCACTCATGCATGGTTCTTCGCCGACGAAATCGCGAGAATAAACTACGTGCTGTGTGTTCTCGTTCACTTTTCGTGCAGCACGGAGACTGATCCCAGCTGATTGATACGCAGGTCTAGGGATTGACTGGCGCACTGCTCCGATTCCACGTGGTGACCGGTGGTGAGGTAAGCCCGCTCGTTGGTATTATGGGATCTGATCTGACGAGATCGGTAGGCGAGGTGTGGGTACGAGTGGGGAAGAGTTTTGGAATAGAAAGACGTAATCGAATAACAAGCAAGGATCCATGAATTCAATGAATGTCCTCGCCGATGTGAGGTCGCAAAATCTCGACGAGAGTCGCTAAGGAGGCATAACCCCACTAGTGATCTAGTGCAGTACTACGGATGCTTGCTTACCTCTTCGATCGCTGCGAAAGAGAGCAGGAATACCAGGCCACCACAAAGAGAAGAAAGAGGCGCCGTCCGCTGCTTTATTGATTCCCTCTTCACTTCTCGCACAGTCGACATAATGACGATGATTGCGTTCATGCGTAGTGCGTTTGACACTTCTAAAATCCGGCGGCAGAGCCTGTCTGACCCCCATCGTGAACGGATCAACTCTGCCACACCACCATGCGGAACAGTGCCGCGGGAGGAATTGTGCAAAGTGTAGGCAGAGCAGAGTTGCTAACAACCAACTTTATCAACCGAAGTTGGTTGGTTGATTGAGTTCTACCGACTCAACCAACCAACTTGGTGAGCTGATTCTTCTCAACCAACTCAACTTGACGGCCTCAAGTTGATTGAGTTGATTGAGTTCAAGTTGGTAAGGCCTTAGATAGGCGGGAATCTAGCTTTGTGATAGATTTATAGTGTTTCGATTTTAAACTGGCTGCGAGATAGATGTGAGAGGAAATGGCCTTAGGCTCTGGCCAATCACATTTCAGAGGGTGTTGCTGAAATCTAATTAGCTGGTTAAACGAGGATTACCTACACAGCATCTCAACACTTGCACGAACGCGTCAATCTCAGCTATTTTATACCCACCCTCATGCTTCACCTACCCTTAAACAATCCTCTAAGATAAACGAGAACCTTGAACAGGTCTTTGAGAAGGCTGTCGCACGCGAAAACTGCAGAAATCCACCCCAGAAACCCCTATCTCTGCGCCCTGAGGCAGACGACGCGTTAGACACTGATACAGATGCACCAGTCAAGGTGGTGCCTGATGAGGAAGATGATGCAGCATTGTTTGAGGGCCTTGTATGGAAGAAGGTGCCTCATCTACAAAGAAGAGCCTGTGAACACAGTCGAGGCAGCAAGCCGAGCTGGATTTATCAGTATGGCTGGCCAGTTTGGCACCGGAAGAAGCAACAGAAGTACTGGCTCTGCAGGTACTGTCATGAACACAATATCCCTGGAGGAGAGTATTGCGTCCACCAATCAACAATCTCAGCAGGCGTACACCTAGAGAAGAATAGTCACAGCCACAGATTCAATAAAGAAGGCAAAATCAACTTCTCTTTGCCTCAGAAACAGCCATCAGTGCTCACGACGTTGCAGGCCCAGGGCGTTACAGTTCCCCAGGATGTAGCTAATAAGATGGCTAGCAGCTTTTCCTGCAAGCGCTTCCTCAACTCCGTACAGGACTGGGTTATTTCTGATAACCAGGCGTTGCGGGTCATCTAAACTCCTACTTTTCAAGCTATGATAGCAGCTGCTAATCCACTTGCAGAGAAAGTCCTTTGGAAGAACTACTAGAGCCTCCGAGACCACATCCTTACCGAGTACCACGCCTATACCCCTGCCGTCATTGATTTCCTGAAAGCTTCGCGTTCTCTTATCCATATAAGCTTTGACATCTAGACTACAGTTAGAGGCAAACAAGCGCTTACTGGGATATGTATACATCACCTGGATAAGAGCGGAAAGGTGCTAGATTACCTAGGCGTTCCATCACATTTAGGCCCTCCATCAAATGACCATCACTATGTCAGCAGATTACGTACCACCGAGTCACTCATTTATGTATATATATCTCCTAGATAGCTCTCAGTTATCATCAAGTTGGTCATGACTTTTACTCCAATGCATTTGGTTACATCACCGCTACGTTAGTGTGTTAAAATCTTGAGGTAGGGTCTTCACCGAGGGCCCAGAGCAATTTTTACGCGCATATTCTTTAATTTTGAAGCTTTAGCGCTACGATCAGTCTTCTGTGATATCACCTGACAAACCTCCGAGGGCTTGTTTTAGTTTTCTGCATATGAAAGAGTCCCCGAGCCATATCTTGTTGAGATTGACATCGTTATAGTTCTATCCGAGCTTGTCGGTTATATCAAACAATAACTTGTAGATAACACTGTATCTATTTGCCGTCAAGCGTCGACTGATCTATATGGGAACCTCACGTTAACAATACACACGACTTGCGTATCACAACCGTCTAATGAGGCCGATATGGTGAAGACGGTAACTCATTGTCTAACCACTGAAAAGCCTTGGTGGCTAGTCGCCCATGGCAAACTCTCATAAGGAGCACTAGTTTCAATCGGTATTGGAAGCAACCTGTACCGTGAAGTCCGTCAGGGACTCAGCGAACGGCCCCGGGGTCATTGCCAACATGCGGACATCCGATTCACGATGTTGAGCCTCCGCAAAATGAGGGCGATGTTTCAGAGCTCTTTCATCTTGACTAAAACGTCTCGCACCATATTTAAGCTGCGTTTGGGCCAGCTTCCAGCGACTTCGGGGTGTAGGGATAACTCTCGTTGTTTGACAGCCCAACAGCTAACCAAATTTTTGCAGTGTAGGTTTGTTTCGCAGGCACAACACCACATGAGTCATTGTCTAGACATGGCTCAATAATCTCCTAGATATATTAAAGTTTGCGTTTGTTGCTAACAGCCGCAGTAACACTCACTTCGTTATGTCGCCTCTACGCAATCTCATTCCCCATTCTTCCGGCTTCCACGGGAGATCCGCGATCAAATCTATGGGCTACATGCTCTCGAAGAAAAAAAAATAATGGCTATATTTACAACTCCAGCTTCCAATTATTCTAGCACCAGTGCTCGCACGCAGACGGCAGAACAACGATGCAATCCGTCATCTTACCCTTGGACTACACTTGCAAACAGCTCTCTCAAGAGATGAGGGACACCCAGCTACGGGTGAACAAAGATTATCTTTACTACTAACGCTATTTTAGCAAGCTTAAGAGACTTTCGTAAAGTGCAATCCAATCTTAGCCGCCTCGAGTGCGTAAATCGCAAAGTACAGCACGCCAAGCTGGACATAATAGTATAGGCTGCGGAACTCATCCCTCCCGATGTCCAAGATCAAATAGTGAAAACGTACCTAGCATACAGTCAGTCCTACCAGAACATCTTACAACATGCATTGCAACGTTGTGATTGGGCCATCAGAACTAGAGTAGATGCCGTTAGCGATGTTCACTCACTGTTCTTCAACGATGCTCGCCATGATGCGGTGGAACTGTGCCAAAAGCGCGATCTAGAAGGATTTAGGGCCCTAGCGTCAAGAATATTTCCTCGAAATGAAAAGGGCAGTGCGAGTTGGAGAACCTGTCCATCAAAAATGTATTCAAATTAGGGTGTATAAATAAGACTCTTTCATAGAGCTCTCCAACGGAAAGTATATCCTCTGACAAGGAACTTTCGGATATTGAAACCCTGATCGACGGATCGCTGACTGATGCTGAAATCAAACACCACCCTCCTGGTCCGGATATTGACGAACTTCGATGGACGTTGCGACACTTTCGCCAAAATTATATCTACTCGACAGCAAGCTCATTGGGTGGCGGTACTCCGCAACAGCCGTATGCATAAAGTTTCTAAGTATCTGACATACACAGATCCATGGCAACTACGCCGCATCATCATCACCGAGGATTACTGATCTGTACGTTCCCCTGAACGACATGCACGTAGACTTATTCTATGCAGTCTCGGTAATCCCCTATTGCGGTCGATCTACGTCTTACTATCTGAAAAAGTATGTTACTTAAAGGATATATCATCAAGTATCTTGACGTGAGTTATCCGGAGGAGCACTTCTTTGTTCAATCCGTTACTACTTGAATTGAAGGAATCTCCAGTCTGCCCACGTATGGACTCCCTCCCAGTCCGCTGGAAGTGGTAATCAGGGAAGATAACTCATGGAGAGAAGCTAATGTGTAGAATAAGCCAGAGGAAATCGTATGTGCGCGAATCACAACCGCAGCTGGTCTTCATGAAACAATGGTCGAAGCTTTCCGTCGCCGCAATGCACCGCTACTATCCCGGGTCCAAGGCCGAGAAGCTATGTCTCGGGAGCCGCAGCATAGCTATTACTACGGAGTGCGTTATTTACGGTCTTGCTATCTTTCTCCGTGACTCTCTTAGACTGTTAAAAAGATTTTCGCAAGAACATCATCCCTGATCCAATAACGACATACCGGTCATTTAGGGGATGTATAAAATCTCATAAACAGCGCCAAAATTGGACAATCGATCAATGGGGGAGGAAATGGATGGACGCCGGGATCATTATAGTACCCTCCGATTATGTTGATCGCATTGACCTAGTCTACATTTAAAATCCACCTCTTGAGTTAGTGAACTAATTTTCATAGGGCAAGTGAAGAAAAGAGCTTATACCAAAACCCTTACTAGCATGCGAATAGGGACATCGTTATGCAACGCACAATCTCAGTCTACTACAGTTAACGCTAATAGCATCACATTCCTCTATTTCCGCTACAATATATAAGGTCACTTTTCGCGTATTCTTCGTACATATCGAATGCGCGCGCCATTCATATCAAATAGCATTGAAATTCTCGGTACCTAGTGTGGCGTAAGCTATCGGTTTAAGCATTGAGACAGGAACGACGCCACCATGCTATTCAAACCACGATCTCAGAGGATCACAAACTCCTTTGTCTTGGCTTTCAATTCCTCCTCCCCGAGCATAATCACTGCCTCGCCATCCATCATTCCATGTATATAAGCCTCGCCAATGAAATGGTAATGATCCGTCCCATTGTTACAAGGACGAAGAATGACCGGGACACTGCAGCCAAAGAGAATACATATCCGATCGTTGCGTTCCGTATCTGGCGGACCAAGACCGAATAGCGGGTCCTGATCGTTCACCTGCTGAGTCCCTTCCAAGAACTTTCGGTTCCAGGTGACAGCTTGTACGCGCTTCAAGTACTCTGCGACGATGTACGGGAGTTTACCGTCGGGCGTGATTTCGTGGTCGAGTAATTCTATCGTCGCAATGTGGCCGAGGTTGTCAGCGAGTGTCATGAAGTGGAGTGCTGCCCTATGATACCATGGTGGAGGATTCTCTCCCTCCGGATCTCTATCTGCGACGAGAGTCCGCCATAGCTTATCAGGCACTTTTACTAAATCTCCTCTGTCGGTTTTCCACCCTCCTTTCTTAAGACATGCGCTAGTAATAACGCCTCTCACCACAGGGCCTTGTGTCCAAGTGATAGCATCAATCTCGATGCCTCTGACATAGAGTCTATGGGAATGACCGTTCATTGCTCCACATGGAAGCTTACCTGCTACTGGCGCCCAATTCGCACGGGTTGGGTTGGGCTTGGGACTGTTAGGCCTCGTGCGTCTTCCGAATTGCACTTCCGGACGTCCGCTGCGCGAAGCATTGTAGCGTGTTCTCCCAGCCTTCCCGACGATGCTGTCTCCATTCATACGGCCGTTAAATCCCTGCTCCTGGAAGCCCCAGGATGACTTGGTAACTGTTTGAATCCAAGAGGGCAGTTGAATAAGAGGTGTTGGGTTCTTTCTCCCTCCGGGTTTGGTACGTTCAGGAATAGCCCATTGCCGACATATTATGTCGAGGGATTTTGTTGAACAAACAACCCATTCCAAAAAGTCTGTATAAACTTTAAGAATATCCTTAGAGTACTTCGGCTTCGGTGGACCAATCTCAGTTGCTGGGGTCTCCGAATACATCGATTCTTTGGCGATATTTAGAAGTGCATAGATCGTATCGCGCGGATCAGACGATTCGAAGGACGAGAGACTTGAGACCAGTGTTTCTAGGTCAGAGACAGGCTCATAAATGG
Source organism: Zopfia rhizophila CBS 207.26 (assembly GCA_010093925.1). Taxonomy (NCBI): domain Eukaryota; kingdom Fungi; phylum Ascomycota; class Dothideomycetes; family Zopfiaceae; genus Zopfia; species Zopfia rhizophila. The sequence continues at coordinate 653,703 of ML994626.1, forward strand.
TTTCGTCTACACTCTTCCGGAAAGTGTTTGTAATAGCGTCGACGAGGACTTTAGCCCCAAGAGGCTCTAAAGCGGTGAAGTTCCTGTAATTGCGGAAGACCCTTGGAATTTGAGATTTGCCGAAAAGTGGCCGAATCCTGTTGAAGTTTAAGTCGAAGAGCCCAATAGCATCCGCAAACTCCTGCCAGGGAACGTTATGTTCTCCGCAGTGGACTGTGGCATCGCGGGCCAAAGCCAATTCTTGAATAACCCATCGGCGTGAAAACCAACTGCACCTCATCAAGTCTAACAAATCACTCCACAGTTCTGTCTTCGTCTCGTCTTGAGCAAGATTTTCTATCTCGCTGATTCGAATGATCTCTTGGCTAAAGTTCATGGCAGCGTGAAAGTCCCGGCTTCTGTCTTCTTGACCTGCGCCTTTCCCATCATGGAGCCAGATACAAACGTTCACTGCTTTGTTGTAGATAGTTTTCATTTTGGCAATTTGAGCCGGCTTCTCTATTTCTTCGTCTCGTTGATTGATGCATATAGCGTCAACCCACAATACGACGGTTTGTGATTTATGGCGCAAATACCGGAGGGCCTTGTCTAGGTTCGGCCGGACGTAGAATCTAGTCCCCGATTTAAAATCTGGGACATGCACGCTTAATGCGGCCATGTCCCCAAAGTCAACCTTCGGCGGAGGCCCCTCGAGAAACACAGGTTTGTCTGCTGGCCCAGGTCCCCAAAAGTACGACAGCGCCTCGAACTCTTGTTGGCCATCTTTTGCGCCCACTTCCTTGTCTTTGAACGTCTCAATGGACATCACCAGATTCATGTCGCGGTTTACGGCAGGCTTGAGGAAGAGTAGACGCATTTCAGTTGGCTCGATTCGATCGTATTGGTAGAGGAGTTTGTGTTTCGTCAATTGATCATGTCGCTGTATAGCACGCACCATGTTGCGCTTTGTTTGTTCCTTTGTCATAACCGTAGGTGTGAAACTGTCTAGAAATCTCAGCCTCTCGGCTTTGATGGGTGACGGTCGATTTCGCCTAGGCACTTTGACGCGTTTGCGAGGAGGTTCCTCCGACTCCGGGGCGTTGCCAGTCGTATCGCCATTCGATACCGACGTTGACTCCATATTGATCCTGCTCTGAACGAAGATCACCGTCCAAATGTCTTGTAGGCTTTTGAGGCGGGACAAGACGATAAAGTGTACGTTATTGAGAATGGTGTAGGTCGAGTGTAGATTCCTGCAGAAAGACGGGGCCACCACACCAGATATAGGACTGCGCATCCATCCATCCTAGAGCTTTAGTTGTCGATTTGGGCTGGACTTGTCGGCGTCTCGCTCCCGGGTTAGGTGACCATGGACTCCTGCAGATACCGCTTGCCCGCCATTGGACCTGTCACCGCTAACCCTTGTCATGGTTACAATTGTTATCCAAGTCCGGCCGTGGGCTGCTGCAAAAGTAATGTCGAGGTTGTTGAGGGTGGCACGAGGCTGGCCAATGGTGTAGCTAGAATGATCCAGGCGTGAACACAACATGCTCCTGCGTTTGAGTCGATCCATAATGGAAACAATGCCCTGATACATACACTAGTGAACGGTATTGAACGGTATTTCTGAAGTGGAAGAACGTGTGTGATATTTCGATGTATATTATAGCACAAGAGTAGAGGATGTAGTTAATACTGTCTAGATGATGAGGCATTTCGCGTGCGGGAAGAGGTGGGGAGAGCGTCGCTTGGCTGCGGCTTCAGCCGTACAACAAGCACATCACTCTGCGCTAGTCAGCCTAGCAGGCTTCGCCTACAGAGCGGCGATAAATGTACCATGTGATCGATCCCGAAGCTCTGACCAAACCATTGTGATCGTTCACAGCCCCGGCTCCCTTGTGCAAAAGCAATGCGAGTTCAGCCTTGTCGGTCAGCACCCTCGCAGCTGAACACTCACCAGGCTACCATGATGACTGCAGACTATCTCAACGAGGAGAAATATAAGGAAGCATAGTCACAGCAAGTACCACACTCAATTTTCCTCGTTTGAAACCGCAAATACCGATTACTAGATCAGTCAATGGATCCGCTTACCATCACAACGGGCGTTATCACGATACTCCAAGCGACTACCACATTGATTTCAGTTTGTTACGATTTCCGAGCTGCCCTGAAGAACGCGCCTTGGTCTCTAACGCGGGTGATCGAAGAGCTAAAGAGTCTGCGCAACATCCTCGAGAGTCTCGAGGAGCACGCCCAGGACCTAGATCAGCTGGTAGGGTCGAAAAAACGGCCCATATTCGAACTACTTTCGGATCATGAAAGTGGTCCGCTCGCAATTTGTCTGCGCGAATTACATGTTCTCGATGAGAAGATCGGAGTGTCAAGCTATGCCCTCGCGAAGGGGTCGAAGAGCGCGGCACTTGTCCAAGCCTTGCGCTGGCAATTGAAGGACAAAGATGCAAAAGAGTGCCTAGAACGCATAGAAAGATGCAAAACTACGTTAGCTTTGGCTTTGAGTGGAGACCAAGTGTGAGTTCCGGGCCGTCGAGTACATTTTCTTACATAGCATTACCATACTAACTGGAGAAGCGCACTACTACAAAACGTTCAAGCCCTGTCGAGGTCTATCCAAGCCACCAACCAAAACATTGATTACAAAGTAACGATGTTGGGAGATCGTTTTCAAGTTCGCGAATCTCTTGAAGAGCATCAAGCCATGATAGAGTGGCTATCACCGGTCGATCCATGTGAGAATCACGAGACAGCTATTTCATCTCACCAACCAGGAACCTGTTCCTGGATCTTCAAGTCCGAGGAATTCGAAAAATGGCACCACCGCGAAAATTCGTTCCTATGGATCAGCGGCTTTGCCGGAGTTGGAAAAACAGTCCTCTTCTCTAATGTCGTTGAATACGTCAAACAAACAGATGTTGACACCGGCGTCGCATACTTCTACTGCGACTTCACTCAAAGTGAATGCCAGGACCCTCGAAATATCATTGGGTCACTGGTGGCCCAACTCTGCTCACAATTTCCATATCCGCAAGACCTAACGATTGCCTACAAAGCGAGTCAAAGTCCAGGTCGAAAGAGTCGGCCGCGATGGGACACCCTGAGATATACGCTACGTGAGTTCTCTAAGAGTCGTAAAGTGCTACTCCTCATAGATGCGCTTGATGAATGCGAGAAGCGTGAAGAGATGATGGAATTCCTGTGTCAGCTCCGACAAGACAGTGCGAATATTTCTATTCTCATAACTAGCCGCGCGGAAAATGATATTGAAGTTGCATTTGCAGCACATCCTCGACTCCGAATAGAAAACTGTCAAGTAGAAGTCGAGCATGATATACAGTCATACATCGACAAGCGGCTTCTGGAGAATCCAAGTCTTAGAAAGCTTCCCCAGGCCGTGAAGACCGATATCAAAGACTCCCTTATGGAGAAATGCAAAGGAATGTAGGTTATCATCTTCCCACACTCGTTCGTAGCTAATGATACAGGTTTCGTTGGGCACAATGCCAACTCGACACGCTTTCACAGCTACGCACGATAAGAGCGATTCGGCATTGTCTGCTCCAGCTACCCAAAAGCTTGAACGAGACTTACGCAAGGATCTTGAGAGGAGTTTCAAAGGACGAAGTTGAGATATTGCGTCGAGCGCTCATCTGGGTCGCATTCGCGGTCATGCCGCTAACAGTCGCGGAGCTTGGAGAAGCAGTGGCGATTGAAGCAGACATCCACACCCTTGACGACGTTGAAGAGTCCCAGCTCTACGATCCAAGTGATATCCTAAGTATTGGCGGTTGTTTGTTTAGCGTCACTGACAGCGGATACGTCAAACTCGCCCATTTATCGGTAAAAGAGTATTTACTTTCTCATGAGGCTCATAAAGCACCCGACGTATCGGTATTCGCTATGAGCCCAAAGCAAGCAAATGAAGAGCTCGCCACCAATTGCATCACTTACCTGTCCTTAGACACCTTTGCAGGCGGGCCAGCCGAAACAACCGAAGAGTGGGAAACCCGCGTGCCGAATCACCCACTACTAAAACATGCCGCGAAAGGATGGACTTACTATTTCCGGCAAGCAGATCAGACTCCCCACCTCGTAAATGTTGTCAACAAACTCTTCGGAATAGACTCGCACAAGACGTTCATGTCCTGGATCCAAATCCTCAACTCAAACTGGATCTACCATTGGGACGATTATCCCCGTCATGCTACTCCACTATATTATGCAGCTTCGTTCGGCATGAAAGATATAGTCGACCAGTTGATAAAAATGGGAGCTGACCTTAACGCTCCGGGGAGCCGATTTGGCGGTACTGCACTGCACGGAGCGACCTTGCGCGAGCACACTTCAATCATGAAATCATTGCTGGACGCCGGTGCTGATCCCTCTCGGGCGGACTTTAACGCTATCACCCCGCTTCATACTGCTGTGAGGATAGGAAACCCCACTATTATGGAGTTGCTCTTAATGTTTGGCGCTAGCCAAGACGCCAGTGATAGTCTTGGAGAAACGCCCTGGGATTGGGCTATGAAGTCTGGACAAGTCGTATCGCAGAAGCTGCTTCGAGGAGAAGAATATACAATGCCAGAAGGGATAGCAAAACCGAAAGAGAGCGCGGTCTATCAGCGCGCTCACGCTGCTTTCCCCGCGTTGGCGGTAGCCCAGGGTCTCAAGCCGCCTTCATCATTGCATAAGTTGTGAGATAGACAAGAGAAATCGGTCTTTATCAAAGAAAAATCGTGCAACGGATATCCACCGCATGTAGTTCAACTCGGATTCGGTCACGTAACGACGTGTCCCTCTTCGCATTTATCTCGCCGTTTTCTTCCACTATGGTAACACCAACTCTTCCTAATACCTTCCATGACTTGAATTCCCCCGATAATTTATGCGGCAGTCCCTCATGTCCATCTTCTTGCTTGGCTTTGCGCAATGTCCATTCGGGACCACTGTCTAAGATATATGACAGGGTGCTAGTGCTGCAGCACGAGAACATTTTCTACTAGATATTTAATACATCGTGCGGGTTCGCGCAGACATGTACGCAGTTACTTGCCTTCCGCTTCTTGAGTGGTCTTGGCGGATCGGGCGCCACGAGCTGTAAGTGAATGCTCTCCTTGCTCGTGCCGTCTTTAATCAAGAGATTATTCATCTTTCACAGTTACTGACCTGATATAGGTAGACAATAGAGTCATGGCGGGTGTGGTGTTTAAAGAAGAACGCAGAAAGGCCAATCCATATATGTAATACTCACATTCATCGGCCCACCCGTAGATCGATATGCGGAGCAGACGTTTCTACAACCATCAGCTAGCATTGGATATCCTGGTCTACCTCGATTTTTAATGTTGTAGTCCAGTAACTTTCACTATTTCTCCTTCATGAGACATTTCCTCCTCCGATCCTCGCCCATGAGACTACGAAAATCCGGAAAGACATACGGGTACAATGACAACAGCCTACTAAAAGAGTGAAGACAGAATACGAGTCCGGTGGTCTCATCAGCAGCATATTTAGGAAAAAGTTGTTGTTACCCTTTGTCATGATATTCACATATCCGGTTACCAAAGCTCCACGTCTCTACCGAGCCTACCTCTGCTGCATCACGTATTTTTTCATTTCTATATTTCTTTCGATTTCCCAAGAGGCATAGAAACAAAGCACCAAGACTGCATCTTTGAACTGCCTATCACTCCGTCTAGGTTTTATGATCGGCCTCCAGCTCCGTCACCCATTGATGGACGGAGTACATACCCCTCCTTTTCCCCCTCGCACAGCATCGCTAACACGACCTAGCTTTGATTCCGCCTAAAAAACATTACAGCACAAAAGGATGGCTTCCGGAGCGGCGCGTCCCACCTCTGATCCTCGGCGGTCTTCTCTGTCCCGCCGGTCTCATAATCTACGACTAGACTGCACTGTATCACCTTTACTGGCCTCTTCGAAATCTCGATTTCGCTATTCTATCAATGGGTCTCATCATTGCCTTTTAATGTTCGCGGGCCTATACTGTAGACATCTACGCGGCACAGCATGCACCGAGCGCCGCGGCAGTCGCCGCTTGCTTTGGAAAAATATGTGGATTTAGGCTCCCGCTTTTGCGCCGGAGTTATATGCGACTCTAGGATTGAGCTAGGGAGACACGCTTTTGGGCATTCTGACGCTGGCTGTAGCGGGCTTGACTCCGATTTTTGCTGTGGTTTTATGGAGCGAGGTTGGGAGCGATGAGTACGAAGGGGATTGCAGTATTGAGGTCTGAACTAAAGAGCCAGTGCTGGGAGTTCAAGATGGAAGTTTTGTCGCTTCGCTATTCCATAAGCCACCCGTATCTATTCTAGAGTATATTAGCATTTATAAGATAGATAAGCTTATTTAGAACTATAGAGATGAGCTCAGCCTGCTAGACCTAAAGCCCTTCTCTTAAGGCTCTAAAAACCCCTTAGTAAAGGCTTCGCCAGAAGGGCCCTATCAATCAAATAAAAACTTCACGGGAGAAGAGGAACTTCGGTAGCTTATTAAGCAGAAGCTATCCTACTCTAGCTATGCCGGCGCGACTTAAGCCCATTTTTTAAAGAAGAACTCAGACGTACTACCCCCGCATCATGAAGGTGTTGACCATGATATTAAACTAACAGCTAAGAACACGCTGACGTTAAGTCTACTATATGGCATGTTTCTTGAGCAGCTGCAGCTTGTTGAGACCTATCTAGATGACCACCTTTAATGAGGTGTCATCACTCACAGTAATGCTTTATATACTTCTCTAGTACTATTTGCTAAGAAGCTAGAAGGAGGGTGGCGCTTCTGTGTTGACTACTGTAAACTTAATGCCATTACGAAGAAAGACGCCTATCTGATCCTGCTGATTCAGGAGACCAGGGATGTATATAATCAATATAACATAATCAGATGGTCGATTTTGATTATCAGATAACTGCAGGAGCTGATTATGACTATGATTATATAGTTTTATAGTTTTATAATGTGACTAAGCAGATTAGTAAGGCTTCTACAGGAAGTAATAGATGTGGATGAGGCCCGACGACGTACCTGAAATCTATACAATTAACCTAATCAAGATTAGCGTACGATGAGCCCAGATCCAGCAACCTTTCAAGCGCCTCCTCTGTCACCAATCCACCTCCATTTTCTACATCTACTTGCGCACGGAGGACCTGCTCTGCCAGCTGATTGTTAATTACCTCACCGTCCTTAATAGCAAGTCGAATCCAGCTCTTAAGACACTCACTCTGCTCTACTACCTCTGCACCAAGCCTGTGTCGCTCCCAAGTTATAGTACGACGCGCGCCAGAGAAGACTCGCTTACTTTCAGCTGACATTGGCGGGATTAATAGGATATCAATAGCCATACGAGATAGGCGGGGGAAGTTGTGTCGCTGGGTAGGATCAAGCCACCAATCTAAGGCAGAGCCTGCTATTTTTGGCAGACAGCCTCCCTATTGGTAAATTGGGTTAACTTTAGTGCATGGTACAGTAGAATCTATAAACTTACATCGATAAATCGATTAAATTCGTCAGTAGTTGACAACCGGACTAGCTCTCTCTCATAGCGGTGTCTCTCCAGCGCGTTCTTGATGGTTTCTAGATCAATCAGCTGCGTCAATTCACCTGGGATAGCCATATATTCATACTCCTTCTGCCAGAGCCTACGTGCTGCCTCAACAGCTCGAACTATAGTACTAGAATAGACCTGCTCAACAGCCTTCCACTCATCGTCAAGATATCTCCTACGAAAACAAGGATTGAAGAGCAACACTGCTGCGTACGCCGGGGTTCAATCAGTAAGCTTATAGTACTTATTAAAAGCAAACCACATTCTGAGAAGCGACGCCGATAGATTAGAATCTCTCTTATGCTCATCCTGCTTCATTTTGACGTGACTAATTAGATAGTCCATTAATTCTAGCACCTGATTAAGCGTTGTATTGTCGCGTTCAAGAACCAGCATCGCATCGCGGAAAGGCTTGAGGATATCCCTAGTTTCAATCAATATATCCTACTCATCGTGATCAAGCGAGTTTTTGCTCATGTCATCCCAATTCTTATCAATAAACACCCAAATATAGCTTTCTAGATCAATCGCAGCCTCTAACATCATCAGCCAGGAGTTCCAGCGTGTATCGTTATCGCGAGGGAGGATCCTGCCAGCAAGATCTATAAATTGTTGATAGCGATCTGGCGATCAACGAAGCCATACAGCAATATTATGGATCTTCCCTAGTGCACCAATCTCTCTCCACCTTGCCTGTGTAGACTCATCTTGATCGTATTCACCTTCCGAACAAATCCTAAGGCGCTCTTCCTCCTCGTAAAGCTCCTCTACAGCTTTTATAGCCAGCTCTACTACACCTTCATCTTTAGTAAATAGGAAGACTTAACAGGCTAAGTTAAGAATATGGCCTATACATCAGATTCGGTGGTGCTGGGCGCTCTAGCTTTGAAAGGTGTAACTAAGCAGTCGGCAGAGCTTATCATTCAAACCATGGTTATCTCCTGTATGTAGTATATTAGCTAGCAAATTAGACTTAGGTTTTTACGTGCACTCACCTGTAATGTAGCCCATCTTCTCCTCACCAATCTCATACTCATCTAGTACCTGGAGGAACACCTCTGCCTGCTCCTTGGCACCGTGGGCATCTCTATACTCTCTCATTACCAGTGTAGCTTTCTGCAATCGCCCGAGTTTATCAACAAAATGAGCCGTAATAGCTTGATAGTGTGTTTTGTTGGGAGAGGTCCAGACGTCAGTTGTGAAGTGGATTTTTGATAGAGACTCTGCAAGCTTCTGCTTGATTACATCTTTGTGAACTTTATAAGTCTTACCTATTAACTCGCGTACTAAAAATCGCGAGTTCTTTATAGGCCCTCCGCGTTCAACAATTGTGTAGTTTGAGATTTTCATCAGCAGATGAAATTCGGGCCATTCAACGATCGTATGAGGAAGATTGTGGTTGACAATCATGAGAACTAGTACGTTCAATCAAGCAGCATGATTGACGGCGTCGCGAAGGATTTTTGAGGTGCGTGATTAAGCTGAGTCCTGAGCGCGCTCCTACTGAATTTTGAAGCCAGCTACTAGCTTGTTAACCTGTTCCTCCACCTTTGTTTTGCTAACCTTAGTGTTGACGCTATGCTGGTTGTGTAAGTGTCGTCAAAAAGCTGTCACACTCGTACATGCCTTATTACACCTCTTATAGTAGAAAATCTCCTGATTTGAATTGCCACGCGCTGGCCTGCCCTCTAGGGGCTTATCAAGTGCATATCCCCATAGTTCTTCATCCTCTCAAGCCCTCCGACGCCTCTTCTTTGGTATACTAACTTGGTGTTGTGGATCGTCGTGTGCAAGCGTTAGGTCATCAAAATCGCGCGAATCAAGGTCAGTAAGAGTAGAAACTTCGTCGGCAGCCTCCTTATAGGCGCGTTTGAGCCCTCTAGTAAGGCGTTGAGTGTCCTCCATGATGATAGAAAGTCGGTGTTAATGGGGCGTTGATGAGGCGTTGACGCGTTGAGGAGAGCTAATGAAACTCCAGGTGGTCAATCTATAAGCCAAGGGGCGCACACAGACGACTTTTTTATGTAATTCAGGAGCTATCCTGACCTAGGTAGTATATCCGATACATAAGACGCCTCATCAACGTCCACTTACCTGGCAGCTTGCGCCTCTAGCTCTCTCCATCGAGCTGCAACACCACAAGATCTATCGTGGGCCCTCTGTAGATAGAAAATCATAACTATATAACTAATGGAACATAATCAGACAAGTTGATTATGATTATGATTATGTTAGTTATCTGATAATCATAACTTAGGTAACTAACTAACTGATTATATACATCCCTGCAGGAGACCCTCACCCGGCTGGCGTGAGCAAGAGTGTTTACTAAGCTTAACGTATGACAGGCCTTCTATCGTATACGTCTGAATAAGGATATAGAGGACCTGACTACGTTCCGTACTCGGTATGGTAACTACAAGTACTACGTGTTACCATTTGGTCTCTGTAATGGCCCTGCTATATTCCAGCGCTATATTAACAAGGCGCTTCATGGCCTACTTGACGACTTCTGTACTACCTACCTTGACGATATCTTGATCTACTTTGAAGACCTGCTGCAGTATGAGGAGCATGTTGCTTAGGTGCTAAGACGTCTTTAGGACGCAGGCCTCTAGGCAGACATTAAGAAGAGCGAGTTTACCGTTACTAGAACGAAGTTCCTAGGCCTTATTATTAGCACAGAAGGGATCTAAAAGGACCCTGAAAAGGTCGCTGCCGTACAGGAATGGCCAGTACCTACATCAGTCAAAAGCCTGCAATCCTTTCTAGAATTCTGCAATTTCTATAGAGCCTTCCTGAAGGACTATGGACGCATTATTTGATTGCTCACTAAGCTGCTTAAGAAGGGCATATGGCACGCCTTTAGTGAATGTGAGCTGGCAGTCTTCTAGTAAGCTAAAGATTTAATGCTGTTAGATAATGTCTTAGCTTACTACTCGCCCTACCGCCAGACGCGCATGGAGACAGACGCAAGTAATAGGGTTATCACAGGGGTACTATTATAGCTCTAAGAGAATAGTCTCTAGCGACCTATAGTCTTCTACTCTAAGACTATAAGCAAACCCTAGATAAACTACGACATACATGATAAAAAGATGTTGGCTGTAATCTACGGCCTCCGAGAATAGCGCTCACAGCTTATAGGCCTGTAGACTATAGAGTTATTTAGTGCCCTGACTGACTATCGCGCGTTAAAATACTTCTCTATAAAGCGAGAGCTTACTCCCCGCTAAATGTGCTAGGTAATAAGTATAGTAGACTATTACCTAATACTTACTTATTACTTTAGTATGGTTAATATAGTAGCCAACACGCTCTTACGTAAGTAAAAGGAACTAAAGACCTAAAAAGATAAGGATAAAGCAGCTTTAACACACGCCTTTCTTTTAGTAGAGTAAATTAACATTAGCTTTATTAAAACCATAAGTAATAACCTAGCTATGCTATTAGTAAGAGATATGCTAGCTATTAATATAATTAAAATAGCTACTACTAATACTTTTATAATCTTACTACTTTTAAATAACTTTTACTTACTAATTAATCGTATTATTAAGGTAAATTGTAGTTATGAAAGTTTATAGCTATTTAAAGAGTATACCTTTTCTTGTAACTATTTAACATAAAAACTTAGCTAGAGCCTTTTTATATACTATAGTAAGCTAATAGTCTCTACTATACACTTTTTAAGAACTTACCTTATTTAAGTTATTTATACTACCTAGGTGACTACTTATTTAAGTAAAAGAAAAATAGGTAAACTACTTCACAACTACTACTACTAGAGCTATATAAATAAAAATATAGATAATTATATAGCTATATATAAAGCTTATAAATAGAGCTATGTATCTTATAATAAGACCTTAAGCTTATTTAAATTACTACTAATTTCTAAGCAAGTATAGTAAGATATCTTTATAGACTTTAAGTCCTTCCCTTTAGATAAGAAAAGATATGACTGTGTTTTTGTTATTATAAATTAGCTAAATAAGTACTGCTTTTTACTATCTTACTATAAAATAACTACAGCCACTTAAGTAGCTAATAAGTACTATTACTACATTTAGTAAGTATTTAGTTTATCTAAATTAATAGTCTTTAATTACAGTCCTTAGTTTACCTTAGTATTTATAGGTAAGCTATGTTAACTAATAGGAATTAAGTAAAAGCTCTTAACGCTGTATTACTCTTAAACTAACAGAAATACTAAGGTTCTAAACTAGTATATTAACTAGCGCCTATACCTATTCATTAATTACTATTAAGATAACTAGTCAGACCTACTGTCTTATATGGACTGGACTTAAGTAATTCTGCCATATAAGACTACAGGCTTATCACCCTATTAAATTGAGTTTAGCTACTAGCTAATCTATTACTGGGACTGGGAGGAACGTATGAAGGTATTTACTACAGTCTGTAAACAGATGTCTCGTGAGGAAGCGCAGAGCTACGCTAAAGCTCGATATGACGCGGTAAAGCTAGCTATGGAGATAGCTTAATAAGGGATCGCTTAAGCACAAGAGTGATAGGCTCGACAGGCTAACAAGAAGCGCCGCGAGCCAGACTTCTCTACAGGAGACGAGGTGTACGTTACACCTAAGGGTTTTATCACTAGTTGACCTAGCCAGAAGCTCGACCAGCAGATGTACGGACCTTGTTCTATTATAGGTATGAAGGGACACTTCTATCACCTTAAGCTGCCGCTGTACATGCGTACGCTTGACGTCTTCCACGTAGACTGCCTACGGAAGGCTTCTACTCACCTACTGCCTGGCCAAATCAAACCTGAGGAACCGCCTATTGAGGTTAACAGGTATCCTGAGTGGCTAGTGCAGGAAATCCTTGATAGCTGCCTATTCCATGGCCGACTACAGTACAAAGCATCTTGGCTAGCTTATGACCCAGATCCTGCCTGGTACAACGCCCGAGGCTTTATAGGCGCCCCACACAAGGTATGAGACTATCACGAGGCCTATCCAGAGAAGGCAGGACTGCCGGCATGACTAGACGCCTGGTTGAAAGCGTACGAAGCAGAGGAGGACCTGGAAGTAACAGAGGAGAACGACAAGGCGGCCAGAAAGACAAGAGTGGTACAGAGACCAGCAAGGAGGAGATTGTAACCTAGAGACTCAGGGACGAGCCTCCCTTAGAGGGGGGTAATGTGACGGTGCTGCTCATTCAGCTCGCTGTAGGTTACATGATATTGTGACTGGCTACGCCAGCTACGACCTAGTATAGAGCTCGGAGCATAGCTAGCGCGCGCTTAGGCTATGCACCGCTCTATTTAGGGGCGAGCTCCCTTAGTACCTCTTCTCTCCTTATTTTAGTGTAGCTGAAATAGAGCCAACTTATTCTGTTAATCTGTATCTATACTATGACGCGTGAAGACCGAGCCCGTCATCACACTAAGTAAGATAAAAAAGATTTACTTTATATTTATTCTACTTTGGATTATATAATAGCAACGTATTTTTTTGGTTCTTTTTCTATATAGTAGCAAGAATATGTATAACTTTAGCCTTTAATTCTGTATTATTCACAGTGTTAATTTTGACGCAGTTGTGTTTGAACTTAAATCTGCGTCTAGTCCTGCGTACTTCGCTGACTGGCGCTATACTATACTTTCTAATCTGCTTAAAATGGGCAAATACATTAAGAAACATCAAGACTTGTTCAAATCCTTAGTAAGGGCATCAATGGCATTCCTAAAATCATTCCACCGGCAAGATACAGGGGGAAGTATGGCGCAAAATAGTTGTAGAAGCAGCACAGAGCGGTTGCGGGCCCCATGTATCACGGCGCGCCATACTGCTTAGGGGAAGTGAATGGGCTAATGGGCCAATGGGAGGCACTAGGTACAGGGGAATCAGCGTCGCAATCAGCTGGCAACCCAGGCATCCGCAGATACCTGGGCGGTCAGGCGGCGAGGCGGCCAAGAAGCACTAGCGATATCTGGACCGAAGGCGCTGAGCGCGTGCACGATCCCCGCTTAGCGAGGCTCATTTGTACCTTATATTCCTACTAATCATAGAGGCTACGAAACTGCCAACCTATTAAGCCGCCTTTCGACCTAGCTTGCGTTTTGCAATATACCGATTAAGCTCTGTAAGCTGGCAAAGTGATTTAGGAAGAAGATTGATTGTCGAAACCAAGGCTTCATAGCTGCCATTTATATGAGAAATTGTACGTGCAAGGCAACTGCCGAGTCAGCTGAACGACTAGCCCTAGTTCTGCATGCGTGGCCGCAGCAGCTTACAAATGGTATGAACGAAAAATTGCTCTACATAAATAGCTGAGCCGACACGTTTTGTAAGCAGGATGAGGATGAGAAATAACCAATGTCAGAACTAGTGTTTGAGCTGACAATGGCGGGGGAGAAGGACTGATATAGAGATCGGCAAGGTGTTGTTCGGTTATAATTCACCACCGACCGGTCAGCTTCGTCAAACATCTTCCAGATACAGTGAATATATATATTTTCCTGCCACATGTACTCTATGAATCTTTGAATTCGAGATGTGTAAACCGAAAATGCCATGTTCAGCCTTACCCGGGCAATTCAATATGCTGACATACCCTAACCCCGAGTAATACGTGAAACAAAAGCTGGTGCCCGTGCCGGAAGGCTAACTTGAAATGAAAGTAAATTGGAGAAGTAACTTCTCAGATTTTCCGAGCCCTGCAAAACTGCAAGTCTAGATTATAATTCAGACCCGGCTTTGAAAGCCATCAGATGTAAAACATAGATATTCCGTTAAATCATTACCAGATGCGTCGAACTTATCTCGGTGCTGTCAGCATAGATCGCATTCATGTACCCTCGCTTAAGCTACGATCATTGAAAATCTCAATACGAAGCCTTCACTCCCTGGATATTGAGCTGGATGCCACTTCCTTTAACTTCCCGATTCGACACTGAAATTATTCGGCCGAAAACAGCAAGAAATAATTATCCTGAGTAGTCCTATCTAGATTTGGGAATATAAGAACTCCCACAACCGCATCCGACTTTAACCATCACAATCCACACATTGAACTTAACAATCGAATAAACTTCAACCTCAGCACAAGCTTGCCCTCAGTCATCCACACAATTCACAAAATGCATACCAAATACGTCTTCACCATTCTTACCACCCTCACCGTCGCTACCTTCGGCACGCCCGACGCTACCTCTAAACGTCAAACCTTCACCGTCGAAGCCTTCGAGCATACCGGCTACACTGGCCAATCGCGCAAGTATGAGGCTACCAGTGGTGTTTGCCGTACGTTATCCACCAAAATCCCAATCCCTAGAAACGTCCGAAATCGGATAATGTTGATGAACTTTGAAAACAGAAGATACGGGCGACTTGAACGACAGTATCTCATCCATCAAGACTGGAGGTCATGCCTGCACTCTGTATAGGTAAAATCTCAAAATTGCGACTGTTTTAAATTGGAGCAATGCACTGATTAGTTCTTAGAGATTATTCTTGCCAGGGTGCTTCTTTTGGTATTGCTGGGGACGTCCCGAGTCTTCAGGGTGTCTTCAATGATCAGATGAGCTCATTCAGATGCTCTTAGAGGCCTGAAAGAAAGACTCAGAAGGTAGAAGTTGGAGTATAGGGGGAATCCAAAGAGAAGAGTAAATTCTTAAATTTCGTTCTTTGCGACGCTGCTATGTAGGTGGTTTGGAGTGTATAGTGAAATTAAATGTCATTCCTTTATCGCATGTGGATAGAGAAGCATTTTCCTAAGATGATAAATCATTAGCTTATGTTCCGCCAATCCACCGCCCCTCTGGAAATTGAAAGATGGATACTCACGACTGAATGTCCGTGATCTACACCGGCAGCGCCACAACTCCCCAACCATCCCCCATCAACGTTTTGATCCGCTCATGCCATGCGCTCATCCAGATTCCAAGCTGTGCCCGTGCCTCCTCTTCAGCACCGCTCCCCGCTCTTCGTTTCGATAGAGATGACCGTCGAATTGTAACGGGAGAGTGCGTAGAGGGATTGGTTTACGGTTTGAAAAGTCAGGGAGTTGTTTGCGCAGCCAGTCTCTTACGATACCCGGGGCAGATAATAAGGGAAGATAGTCCGGAATATTAGTCTTGAAGTTCACAGCAAAAGTCGACGAGTTTAGATTTTCGGCCACTTTGTCGCCTACGGACGGAAGGAGTTATCTGATGGACCGGGAATGGGGTGCTGGGGAAGTGAGTATTGCTGCTGTTTTGAAATGTGTCGGTCAGTGGACGTACATGGCCTTGCGCTCCATCCACTCCTCCACACCAAACGCCGTGTCAATATCTGCCAGCACACAGAGATATTCTACTAGCTCTTATGCTCCTCATTCGAGAACAGCGCATCTACTTGTTTCCATGCCTTCTTCATAACTACTACACCTTTCACAATTCGCACTCGGGGCGATCGCGGCTTGTGTTCAGCCGTGGGGCATCTTTCTGATCTTGCCTTTGGCTTCCTCCTTGAATCTTTCCTGCATCACCAAGTCAGTAAAGAGATCAAACCCGTGAGTGACCCATCGTCGTACCTGTATTTGCGCCGGAATGATTGCCTTCATGTTAAAATACAGCTCTTCCCGATCGTAGTACGGTACTACGTCAAAAGTCTAGTCCAGAGGTGCTATCAAGCAAGTAAAGCAAGTTGTATTTGAACAGGTTATGTGACAGCAGAATGGGCATGGAAAGGCTTGCAATGAGAATGCATTGAATTGACTTCATTGGTTATTCAAGGCTAAGGGTAAGGACCGACTATATAGTTATCTGCCTCTGCCTCGACAATGTAGGCAAACATAGGCAGCCTTAGGCAGCTGTAGGCAATAAAGCAATAATAAGAAATGGGCAGCTACATAAGCTTTAGCCCTAATTGACATTCTGTAATAGTTGAACCAACGTGACTCGCTTGACTCGTCACCATTAGCTACCTTGCTTGACTTACTTGACTAGGTTTAGATCAACTTGCTTGAGGCTTGACTATTATGTATGGAGGTGGCCTGTGCCAGTGCTGCAACTTGCTTGACCTGATAGCTGAGTCAGCGGCGTTTTGGCTGACTTGACTTGCTTAACTTGATTCGAATCAAGCAAATCAAGCAAGTTGTCAAGTTCACTTGCTTGTTAGCAACTCTGCTGCAGCCTACACTGGTCCGCTATTGTGTATACTAATTCTCTACTACCTACACTAGCCGCTTGGAGTAAGTTTGCAACCTATTTTGGCGCTCATCTGCCTGGTCATTCCTTCATGTATTTAGGGCCCTAGGAAAACCCTCAATTCATCAGGAGGCCGTTGCTACATTTATTTCCCGTACCCGATGACAATCCTCTAGGATAATCTAATGTATGTGCCTGGTGAAGACCGAGCACGGTAACAAGCTCGGACCAACTAGATCACACACTGACTAACTGAGACAAAGCTAATTCCTTAGCCGTAGGAGGTACGACTAGGGGGCGGTACGTGTATGTATGTAAGTTCTATGTGGCCATGCACTCCTGTAGGTATGGGCCGTTACTATGCGATAGCTAAATACATCCAACCACTCGCATGCTTGCTCCAGTTCAGAACAGCGTTATCAAAAGTCAGTTATCTACGGTCCGGTCAATCTCAGAGGCAAATTACGGGTCAAATTTGAGCTGGTTACGTACGGGCTGGTCGATTTGAAGCTGATTACGGCTGTACGACTCACCTGCTAGCGTTTTTAACGCTAGAAAGTTCCCTACAGAGTGTATTGAGTACAGCAAGCGAAGAAATACCTTTAATATATAACATAAGGTTCGCCAATTTACTTTTAACAATACTATTACGTAGTTAGTTTTTATATAGTTATAACGTCTTAATTATTATACTTATTAGTAAGTTCCTATTATTTACTAGTTAGTACTAGCGGTTTAGAGTAGAGTTGCTAATAAATAAGTTAACTTAATAACTTACTTAACTTACTTAATTATAAATTAAGTAAGTTAAGTCAAGTCGGAGAGCTAGATTTTATTAAGCAAGTTAAGTTAAAAGCCTTAACTTACTTAACTTACTTAATATAAACTTAATAAGATTAGTATAGATAGCTTAAAGAGAGATCTTAAAATAATCTTTAAAAGATATACTAAGTTACTAGATAGGTGCTATAGAGCTTAAAAGAACCCTTTTTAAAGTGTTAATTTAGTTTTTCTAAGGTTTACCTAAAGAATCTAGTATTAACTAAAGTCTTTTTTTATTAAGTAATCTACTACTCTACAGCTACACCTTTATTAGTTTTTATTAAATCTATTATTATATAATAAACTGCAACCTTGAAAATGCCTTTTAATAATAAGTCTAACTAGAAAACTATTAAAAACTATTTTAGAAATCTAAATTTACTCTTACTAACTACGCTGCTAGTAATTTACTTAATATAAATAAAATTATAAATAAAGCAGAAAAGGACTAATATTAAGGCCTTAATTAATTAAGAGTATTATATCTCTTAAAGCCTCTGTATAAGTATAGGCGGGGTAAACTAAGCTAAATTTATAACTATAGTTACTATATTTAGTATAAGAAGCAGAATAAGCTATTTTAGTTATATAAATACTACTATTAGTATAAAAGGCTAAGTAATAAGTATATAGTTAGTAAAGCTACTACCTCTATATATAACTATCTTAAAGCGAATACTACTAGTTATGGCTATAATAGTAATAGTAGGATTAATACTAAATACTTTTATAACTAAAGCTCTCTACTTATAAGCATATAAGACAGAAAAATTAAAATTTCTTAAGAAATAGTTAATAAGATTACAGGTAGTTTCTCCTGCTTAAAGTTTTTTAATACTATATAAGACTAGGTAATTAGTAATAACTAAGCTCTCTAAGTAATTAAAATACCTACTTTTTAAGCTATAATAAAGGTAGCTAGTTCTCTAGCTAAAAGTGCCCTCTAGAAAAACCACTAAAGTCTTTATAATTATATAATTACTAAGTATAACGCTTATATCCCCTTCGTTATTAAACACTTTAGAAAGTCGAAAACTCTTATATATATTAGCTTTAATAATTGGACTATAATTGGTGGCAGGTAAGCTTTTATAGGAATATATATACACTATATTAATACAGAAAAAGAGATTTAAGACTATCTTCTTAGCCTTTCTCAGCTACACGGTCAACACTCTAGTAAAAACATTACTTTAATAGTAAGCTTTATACTGAAGACGTTTTAAATTAATGAGAAGTACTTAGGCTATTTTATACTTAATAACACCAGTAATAACGACTCTATAATTCAGATTCTTAGTAATGAGTTTAACTTCTATATATTCTATCGTCAGCTACGCTATATATACCATGTTCTTAACTTAGGGGCCTAGGTAGTGCTTTAGGGTAGAGATAAGAACTCGTTTGAAAACTTACAAGCGAATTTAGTAGTAAGTAGCATGACTAGAACTAATTCTCTACTAATACCTACTAATACCTACTAGGCTGAAGAAAGACACATGGCTGAGTGGTAGAGATTTGGCCCTATTAGTGTTTTGCTTAATATTTTATCGTTAATTTGCACCCCCCAGGCCTGAGAACTACTAGAGAGATTTTAGTATAAGGAAGCTAAGCGCCTTAACATTACTAACTTCAAACCAAAGGAGATTATTAAGCTAGTAAAGACTTGCTGGAATTCCTATCTATACTGCTTTAAACGCGCCGTCACCCTTCAGTCCTCCCTTAACAACTACATGCAATACAAAATAGATGAATACAGGGTGGATACAGCCTCTAGGCGTTAAGATTAAGCTAAGAGACTAGAGCTAAGGCTCTACATTTAAGAGGAAGAGCTTACACCTTAGAATTAGACTACTATTACTAAGTACATTGCCCTACTTAAGCCTTTTAAGGAGGCTACTTACTGGCTTGAGGGAAGAGGTAAATCTGGCCTACACGGAGCTATCTGGGAGGTTCTAATTACGTTTAAATAGCTGCTGAGCAGGCTTAAAGAGCTGAAAAGGTCTCTAACAGAGATTAACTATAAGGATCCAGATGCTCCAGAGGATCACCTTAAAACTAATTGTAATATAGCCTAGGCTAAGATTAATGAGTACTACGCTAAGTTTGATGACGCTTCAGCTTACTACACAGCCACACGGCTATACCCTTACTACAAGAGCCACTTTAACGCCCTCTAGAAGATCCCTGATGATTACGACGAGGACAAAGATAGGCCACATCCTAGGCAAGGCTGGCTGGAGCAGAACAATAGAGGCTTTCAACAACTTTGGAAGAGTTATAAGGAAAATGCAGCTAAAGAGTCTGCAGCTACCAAACCTTCTTCTCCTTCTACTAAGAAGCAGCGTGTTGGCTTTGCCTCAAATAGGGCTAATTTTATCACGGCTACAATAAGGGCGGCTGCTAGAGAGATTAAACAATTAGCTAGAGATGAGTACGAGCTCTAGAAGAAGGAGCCAGCTCTGCCTGAAGACCATGCTCTCGCTCTCGATCCTGTACGCTATTGGCTGCTTTAGGAGAGCCAGTTTCCTGTATTGGCGCACTTTGCTCTTGATATTTTTGCAATCCCTGTCTCTAGTGCAGATTGTGAGAGGACCTTTAGTGAGCTCGGAAATCTCCTAGGTGAAAGGAGGCTTAGGATGCGGCCAGATCTCCTATCAGCACTTTAATCCTTGCGGTCTTGGAAGAGGATAGGCCTTAAACGCGCTCTAAGACCTGGTGAGTAAGGGATTTATTACTTATTGACGCAGCTGACGACTTCCTACACTAGGCCGTACACCAACACCATGCCAAGATCTCACGATAGAGGAGATTGACGAGCTTATGGAGCAACTCAGCGATCTGGACTAGGCTTATGTAATCTATCAAGTTGTCAAGCAAGTTGTCAAGCAAGTCGACCCAAATCCCCTCATCAAGCAAGTCAAGCAAGTCGACCCAAATCCCCTCATCAAGCAAGTCAAGCAAGTCGAAGCAAATCCCCTCATCAAGCAAGTCAAGCAAGTCAGAGAGCTCGATTTTGTCAAGCAAGTCAAGTTGGTGGCCTCAACTTGCTTGACTTGCTTGATAGCAACTCTGGTTTGGAGGTTGGGGATCGAGGAGGTGGAGGACGGTGTGAATGCGAAGTGGTGATAGATTACGACGATTCCATGTAGTTGGGAACGTCTTGCGACTTGAGGCAATTGCTCGGTATGTTTGCGACGTGTCGGACAGTGACGGTGAGGCGGTTCGGTGTAGGTGCGTTAGATGGTGACAGTGAGGTAGTTTGGTGTGTAGACGCGTTAGATGGCGACGGCGAGGTAGGTCGGCTTGATGTTGGTGACGCAAGTGATGATAAAGGCTCAAATTTGTTCGAATTCGCTCCTGCTGCCATCTTCCCGGGATGATCGCTGGGGACAGCCCAAGGGACATTTCTTTCTCAGGATGTCCACCCTAAGCCTATAGTAGAATAGCTTGTCTTGGCGCTCCTACCACTGATCCATCTAATAACGTAGAATGAAAGTTACACTACTTTTATGTACATAGAGAAAGACTTCTTGCTTCAAGGTGATGCTTGGTTCCCCTCCATTCCCAGGCAGCGCCGAGCTCCGCGCCGAGCTCGATAATGGGGATGGTAGTTCTCCTTCTACGAAGGAAGACTGAATTAGCGTTGTTTTCGGAAGAGAAGCTAGGTGTCTGTGAGGAGGCTGTTGAATGTCCTTTTTAATTTTCTTATTGTCTGGCGTTGCCCATTACCCCAGACATTCCTTCCCTGGCCAACCGTCCATCATGCTCTGCGATCTTCAGCTCCACCTAGCGCAATGCTCTAAGCATATATATGCAGTATTTGATGCCTTTCGGTTTGACATCATGAAATCATTTATAGTAAGCATCACCTTGCAGCGTATAGATAGGATATCGGTCACTAAGACTAGACCAAAACCGCGTTTCTGACCATCTTTAGAAGCAGCAAACTTCTCTATTCATGTGAAACTTGTGGAAAATCGTGCCATACAAAGTATTCCCCGTGCCTCCATCTACCGTACCAGGACTTTATCCAATTTCATTCAAGAGATTTGCGCGGTTACACTTCGCAGAATCCGTCCTACACAATAAGGAGGTGACAATTCGTCACCTTACATCAGAATCTTTCTCCCAGGCTCAAGGTCCTGAATCTCCTTTTTTAACTGGGCCTGCTTCCGCTTCAGACTAGAATATTCGCCGGCAATCTTTTGGAGCTGTCCCTGAGTAAGTTCCAAGACGAAGCTAGGAGACAGTGATCTTGTTGGATTGGCGTGACTTGGCGCAAGCCAGTTGGCGTGAGATTTCTACTGGCGTTGGATTGCCCCTTTTTCCTGCTGGTTTGGCGTGGATTGAGAGTCGTGGCGCCTCCAGGCGCGCCAGTAGGATTTTCTGAGTGGAAATCCTGGGGAGATTTGAGGCTATTCAGTAAGCGGGGAAGCTTCTGATTGGTTGTAGTCTGGATAGCCCTGTGCACAGATCAGAACTATGAGCAATTATGCAAAAAAGAGGCGTACAAACTCGTTCATCCAAAGTAGCATAAGAAAAAGATTTCGTTTGGTATCTCTGCCACCTTATCGTCAGTTCCTATCCACCATGAGCAGTCAAGCTACGCTTAATTCGTTCGGCATCTCACAACGCTCACAACCTAATAGGTTATTTATTCTTGCTCCGCCGCATATCAATCCCCTCGCTAATAATCAGCCTGAGTTTAATAAGTTTATATACTAGAGAAAGGCATACATATGGTGTAAACATCTTACTAAGACTTCTACTTAAATAAAACGCCGCAAGTCTCCTATTTAGTAGTAGAAAAAAGATATAGTAGTAAAAAATTAACTAATAAGTAATTAGTTATTTTATTATTATCTTTATAAGAAAAAGAGAGTTTACTAAAAACTTATAAAGATTATAAATAGTAATATAATTACTTTTAACCACCTAATAGAGGACTATAATATAAATAGATATATAAAAAAACTTAAGAATTAAATATAGTTATTTTTTAGTTAGTTTATATTTAAAAAGGCTTTAGAACCCCTAGCTCTTAATTAATAATAAAACTAGAATATCTAGAAACTAATTTTTATATACTAGATTATCTATTACTATATTACCTTCTACTAAATAGAAAATCTGTATTTTTGAGTGATATTAGAGGCTTTAAATATATCCCTTTTTAGGTATTTTTTTTATACTATAAATACTATATATAGTTAAGTAATAAATAAGTTTTACTAACGTTATTAAGTTCTCTAAAATAATATTAAATCTGCTTATAATAGTATAACTTTATTTTTTAACTTATAAATTTTTTTAAATAGACTTAGTATAATCACTATTGTTACCTATTTTATTAATAAAGATAGAAATTAAAGATATAGCTTATTAATTATATAAGAAGTTTTTAAAAATTACTTAAAAAATAATATTACAACAGTTCTTCTTATAGTAATTAAGGAGAATAAATTTTTAAAATTAGTAAAATACTTTATAGTAAACAACATAGAGTTAAATAATATTATTATTAATAAAGTTCTTTAAGTTCTATATTTA
Organism: Zopfia rhizophila CBS 207.26; assembly: GCA_010093925.1. Lineage (NCBI taxonomy): Eukaryota > Fungi > Ascomycota > Dothideomycetes > Zopfiaceae > Zopfia > Zopfia rhizophila. The sequence continues at coordinate 676,805 of ML994626.1, forward strand.
AAGTAGTTAGCTAAAATAAGAAAGTAGAGATAATTATATTATTTTAGCTATATAAATAACCTTTATACGTAAGCTTTTATTATTAGAAAAAATACTAAAAAGATTTATAAACAGCTTAACTAGACTATATAAGATATAAATTTTAAAAGAATCTAGTAGCTTTAGAAGAAGCGTAGAGTAATTAAATTACTATTAAATTTTATTTAATATATTTAGTATAGCCCCCAGTATCACTAGTTCTTTTAAATAATTAAAATTAAAGAAAATTTATTAGTATATAATAGTCTAAAAATAAGTTAAAATTACGTAATATTTTTAAACTCTATATTATTTATATCTAACTTAAACTAATACTTTAAACTAATATCTTAAACTAATATTTTAAACTAATACTTTTTAGCTATTTTATTATAATTAGACATGCTAGAACTTCTTATTTATTATAATTAGCTAAGTTTTAAATATTTAAGAGTAAATTAAAAGATTTTATAATAACTACATACCTCTACTAAAATTAAAATTAAAATATTTTAGTAATAGTAAAAGGCTTAAGTACTACTACTAAATTAAGCTTAAATATCTTTATATATATCTTAAAACTTTTTATAAGGCTATAGTAATAATTAAAGGCTATAAATTAACGCCTATAGATAATTTTTAGACTTTAAATTAACTTCTAAATAAGATTAATTAAATACAGGCGGATTTCTAGTAGCTAGCTAATTAATATTCTAATAAATATAATACTTAAGTATATAAGACTTTTTTAGCTTATTTAGTAGTAACTTAAGCTAAATATAAAAAGTACTATAAGCTTATTAATAAAATATCTATTTATTTTACCGCTATTATCCTAAATCCTATATTTAAAATATATTAGTTTAAAAAGAAGTAAGAAGATAATTTAAAGTAAAGAGAATAAATTAAAACTATAAAAATCTCTATTAAAAAACTCTAGCTAGAATATAGAGATAAGACTTTTAAAGATTCTAATAATCTTTATATAGTAATTACTACTACTGCTTTTATTAATTACTTTTATAGAAAATTTAATTTTATATATATTTATAAAAAGCTTTAAGTCTTCTCTAGCCCTACCTTCTCTACTTTTTTAATTAATTAATTTATTAACTACCTCTTATCTAACCTACATCAGATAGAAGATATTGATAATTTTAATATAATTAAGTACTAAAATAAGTGATACTATAGTTAACTGGATCTTGCCTAATTTACACTAAACATACTAGTAGCCCTGATAATAAGTAATGAGTATAAGTGAGTCTTTAGTAGCTGTAAATTACTACTTAAGGCACGTAGGAGTTAACTTTAGATAGATATTATTAAAGTAAATAAGTTACTAAGGCACTGGTTTAGCCCGCCGGTGGAGGAACATATAGATGATACAATCTTTAAGTAAAATACTGGTAATTAGGATTAAGAAAATGATAACCAGCTACTAGAGAAGAACAGCAGGGAGGCTATTAACACCTTGATAAATCGAGATCTGCAAGTCATCAAGGCTCTACAGCTGTACAAGGCTGATAGTTGCCTGTCAATAGCTGAACTGAGAGCTCTTAAAGAAGTTAGCGATGAGGATTTATCTCTAAGCGATGAGGATTTATCTCTAAGCGATAAGGACAATTTATTTGTGAGTAAATAGACCTTAGTAAGTGCTCTGCTTCAACACCTGGAGGTGCCAAGACTTACTATTTATAGTATATATCGAGTTTCTATATAGTTTCAATGCTTAGTCATCTACCTACTGGCTTGCGCCAGGCGCGCCTGGCGTCAAATTACAATCCTACTGGCGTGGCGTGGATTTGAGTTGAAATCCACGCCACGCCAATCCAACAAGATCACTGGCCCTTATCTTAGAGAGGTCTAGTATATGTGGAACTTCGCCTTCATTTCCCAATCCATTGCTACGTTGCTCCCCGTCCATGTCTATAGCTCTCCGTATCAGTTGTAGATTTCTTGTTTGTTTTTGTTGAATGGCACTTATAGTATCTTCTAAAGTAGTCGTAGCGAGTTAAGACAGCAACCATGTGCTCTACGCCATTATATGGCGGTAGGTAACAGGACCAGTACACGCGATATGCAGACACCCAGGTCACCGGGGGATTTGTGGGGAGGGGCTAGATAGGAGTATCATGGCAAACCTAACAAGAATTGATAGTGTTACAAGAAAGACGATGAGTTCATACAGGAAGGAGAGTTCTAGATGGGTGTTCTATGTAGCGCTTAGAGTGTCGAGGTTATCCATCTGCTGTTCCGTGGTTCGTCCAGCCTAGACCTGCCTTCTGACGTCAGCAAGGCACATGTTGAAACAGACACGACCCCGGGTTGCCCATGTGATTAGACGTCTAATTGCAGTGGCAACCTAAAATAGTGTCCTAGAGTTGCATCTGTGGCTAATAGGGACTTGACACAATAGCTAGTCTAGCAAGAATGAAATGGCGTCTAATAGAAGGTGGCGCTGCCTATAGGTCCTAATATGCTCATTTCATACCTATCTACTCTTACTCGGACGATTAGGCGTCTAAATGAGTGAAAGTATAAAAGGTAGGTGCAGACAGTATATGTACCTAATAACCTTTCTACTTATAAATTCTAATATGCTCAACTTATATCCCTTTACTATGATCCTAACACCGAGTAGCTACTCTAGGCAACATCTAAATTGCGTAAAAGGAAAGATAAATCAAATGTAGACTGTCTATATGCAATATGCCGAAGTGATACTATCTAATTTTCCCTGTATCACACACATTAGAGGGATAGGCTACCGCAGTGTAAAACATTCTGCACTACTCATTCCGTTATATAAATCGATGTCTAGATAGTGCTTGAAAGTATAGAGTATATCGGTCAATAAAGCTGTTTTACGCGCCCCGAGTCGCTTCGCACATTATGTCCATCGCAGGAGTGATCGGTGGGGGCAGCACGGCCCCCGCCTTACTATATAGGACTCTCACCTGTTTTGTCTGTAGCGATTCCATCATTCAGCAGATTCACCGTTTCATTTCGCCCTCCTACCCCTCCCGATGTATATAATTGTAGGTAGATGCTCTGGAACCAGGCTTGGAGAAGAGCGGTTGCATTGACTTCGTGCAGCATTCGGCGGGCCGTCTCGGTGGGCTTGAGCCTAGCGGTCAAGTCGTCCACAAGAAGCTATCCTAACACGCCCCTAGGGACGTTCACCACCCTCTAGTTTGCATTCTCGAGCGCGAGAACGGCTCGTAAAATACGTATCGTCCATCAGATTGCCGTTGGAATCTATACTATATGGACAATGAAGATAAAGGAGTGGGATAGAGCAGTTAAGAATATCTTGCCTTCGGTCGATATTGGTTAAATTGTATCTTAGATTGTCATGGAGGTTATGCTTGGCAGCATTAATTAATTACTGAAGGTAATGACTGGTTAAATACACAATAATCAAATAGGCAGTAACGATGGTACGAATCCTTGGTGACTCACGTTGCCGTTGTGGCGGTGGTGCCTTGAGTTCTGCCTATCGCGGTTTTGCCAACAGATTGTTCTTAGCATTTAGCATTCTAGAACGAGTATAGTTAAAAGCGGTGTCTTGCTATCTATTTTCAGAGGCAAGTTTCTATATAAACAAGTTTTTGGCCCCACCCCCCCCCACCAACCCAAAGAACAGGCTAGCGTTGGAACATCACATCACAGGATGCACCAACACTAGCCTGCTCCTCGGCTGGGGGGAGGCGAGCGCGGCCAAAAACTTGCTTAAATACGAAACTTGCCTCTGAATAATAGATAGCAACACTACCGCATACATGAACTATACAAGTTCAAGAAGGCAAAACCGCGATAGAACAACCTTGCTACCATGCGCAAAACCGCGATAGGCAGAACTCAAGGCACCACCGCCACAACGGCAACGTGAGTCACCAAGGATTCGTACCATCGTTACTGCCTAATCGATTATTATGTATTTAACCAGTCATTACCTTCAGTAATGTAGGAATCAATGCAATCATTCCTTTGAAGACAATATTTATGAGAACTTCATGCTGCCAAACATAACCTCCATGACAATCTAACATACTAATTTAACTCATATAGGTCGACCGAAGGCAAGATATTCACTCTCTGACTATTACGTTATATAACTATAAGGGCGGTGGAAGGAGGCCGAAGAGCTGTTTGTGCTAGTAATGGAGACAAAATAGAAGGTACTTGGGCTCGAGCATCCGGACACGCTGACTAGCATGAAAAATCTTGCGTTTACGTTCAAGTTCCAAGGCAGCAACGAGGAGGCTATTTCACTAATGGAAAAATGCTTTCAGTTACGGAAACAGGTCTTAGGCCCTCAGCATCCTCACACAGAGATATCGCTTGAAGCTCT
>ML994626.1:681204-864877 GCA_010093925.1 Zopfia rhizophila CBS 207.26
GCTAGGAGAGAAGAGCTTGAGTGGTGTGTCTAGGCCATGGATCAGATGATAACCAGCGGCGTGCATACAGACATTGTCGACGAAACGCTTGCGCGCGACCTTATAGTAGGCATACAAGATGTCGTGCATGTTGCGGATCGTATGGTCCGCGTTGTTCATGGGATGATTCTGCATGATGAGATTAAGTGGGACAACACAACCATGTTTGCAGTCGTTCAAGGACTTGGATATCCATGCATATTTCATACGTTGCTGTTGACTGCGTCAGATATAGTCAGCAATAATACCCGAGACAAGACAATCTAATAACATTTACCGTTTCTCTAGATTATCGTTGAAGTAGTAATTAAGGGTCATGGGCACTCCTAACAATTCCACATCGAGCAAGAACTTGGCCTGTACCAAGCTCTCGTTATACTTCTCGAGCAACCCGTCCAGAAGCAAGTTCAAAAGCCGTTCAGATACTTGATCGTCGCCGTAAAGTGACTGCAGCAACGTAATGATGAAATTGTGCACTAATGCGACGTATCGCTAGTGTACCCAGAGGACATCGCTTGCCATTTACTAGAGTGCTGTCGCATCGCCGCTGTTAGAAGAGAGGAGGCGAAAGTGCCGAGCTCGAAACCTCGAGACTTGCTATACATTGCTTTCAACCAGTCGAAAATGTCAAGGCGTGAGGGGCCGGCGACTTGGTCTTCGACGGAGAGTATCTCGTCCAGCTCAAGGGCGTTCGCAATGTGTCTAGTATTAGTGTGGTGTCTCTGCTCTTCATAGGTAATCTCGTTATCGGAATGATCGACCCCTGCATTATAGGATTCTTCAGCAACATGATCGACTTTTTGGAACTGATATTGATGATCAAACTTCTCCAAGTCCATCGAAAACTTTTCATTGCGGCTGACAAGCTCTGTGGCAAGACGTATATCAGTGAACGTGTTGAAAATACCGTTCCCTCTATAATTAGCTTTGACAGCAAGGCCCGCAATATGTTGGAACTGCATTGCAAGATTAAGTAAGTACTTGGCTTGCTTTTCTGCGGTGTCCCGCTATGCACTAAGAGAGTTCAGAGTGCGTTTGCACACGCCCAGCTTCTTGTTAATCTCTACTTTAACCTATATAGCATGATTAGACACAAAAAGATTCATTTGCTAAAGAAAAAAAATATCTTCTTTTTTAATATCAGAGGTGTGTACACTAACCTTGAGAAATTCGCGGCGGATATGCTGGGTAAGAACCTCTTCTAGACGCTTTTGAAGTAAATCGATGCCTCCTGCACTCACGAGACAAAGTATTCCAGGGAGCTGTGCGACAGAAAAACAATTCTTCGATAACGCCACGATTCATTGTGGAGTGTTCAGCTCCTACTGTCCTAGGTTGCGAACAACACTCCAGTCAAGCTTAGCGTCCAGACTTTTCCCCTTAATGATATCCACAATCTTCTGCCTAGCGCCCTTGCTAACGAGATCCGGCTTGGTCAGCACGCCAATCGTGCGATGACGGTCAGGATCAACTTCCTTGGCCATTTCTAGGATCTCCTGTGTGGCAGGATCTCCGTTGGCAGGGACAACTGTAAGCATGACTATTCTTAGATTTCTCATATATATCTCCACCATATGCCTGACAAGCTCTTTATCTGCAGTGGTTGTAACACCGGTAGTCGTGGTCCTAAAAATATCAGGGACGTCGATAACGCTGAGATGAGCTTCATCTGGGCCATGGATTTCTAGACGAAGGACACCATTTGAGAGCGTCTTACGTAGACCAGATGCATGAGCTATGTTATTAGACAATCCCATCACAGTATGGATCTGCAAAGTCATGTAAGCGTATCGGCCTAAATCATGCCATGGAGGCACGTCCGATTAATGTTAAATATCTAACTCACATCGCTCATAATTGTTGCGAAGGCCGGAACATCAAGCTGTTTGATGTCGGACTTATTCCATTCCTTCACAAGCTCCCGGTATTCCGCGGTACTCTTCGGAGCAGGAAGGATTGAAATTTTGATTAAATGGTTAGCTGCCCTTCAAAAGGTGATCTGTGTGGCAAATTCTGTACACAATCCGCTATCACGGGGGAAAAGAAGACGGGCCAAGGCCTCTAGAACAGAGCTCTTGCCGCTGGACTGGTCACCAACAACTACCAATTGAGGGAGGTCTATGTATTCGCCCACGTTGCAGGCGAATAACCAGCGCTCCCATTCGTACGTACTACGCTACGTTTCAGCTCTTGCCATGTACGCTACGGCATGTAGGAGGGCTACGTACGTACGGAAGCCGCCAAAAAAAGCTCACTACGGCCCGTAGGCGTAGTACGATGCCCTGGTGTGGGTTATAGGCCGTAGAGCTCATCGTCAGTGCCTGGAGGAGCTTCCTGGGGGTCTACTGGGGGTGGGTTCGAGCCCTGGAATCGTCGTTTCTCTTTCTTTTGTATATAATCTTGAAGCTGCAGGAGCTCACTTTTGACGACGCCTCGCCGGAGCCAATTATTCTGCAGTTGTAGAGCTTCAATAGTACTTGCAGAGAGCGAATTTCGATCGATTATAATCGTACGTTTGGCAGAGCTGAAGGAGCGCTCACACTCGCAGGAGGTGCATGAGACTAATAGGAAATCAAGGGCCATCTGAAAGACGATAGGATACTTCTTTTCACCAATTGCCACCCACCAGGCTTGTGGGTCATCAAGGAGCTCTTAATAGGCGTCGCTGGGGTTATTAAGGTCTTCTAGTAAGTCGTCAAAGTACTCGTCAAGCTAGGAGGTGCGTTTTTGACGTTTGTGAGCCTTCAAGCCTATAAGGAGCATAGGGTCAATACTCATTGTCTTCTGCCACCGTGAGTCGTGATTTTTGCTACCTGGCAGCTTCCTACGTGTTAGAGGGAGTAGTTAAAGCTCCTTAGGCTCGCGCGCGGTATCTAAGTAGGATTTAAATACTTTTCGCATCAATTTTTCAGCCTTTTAATGCCAGGACTCATGAGGGCTCTAGTGGTGCTTGAACTAGGCAAGACGAAGTCGTGGGTGTAGGATTATAGCCACACAGTAAAAGGATAGCTCTAGGTCAATTACAATCCTTTTAAAGTAGGTAATAAGCTTCTCGAGGCCAAACTTGACGCTATTTTTAATAAAGGAGTTGTCTAGTAGGTTGATAAGCTTATTATGCTTTTCTAGAAGCGAATCATAAAGCTCTTATAGGTTAACGATTGTTTGCTAGAGAGAACTAAACCTAGAGACTCCAACAGAGCCCTCAAGCCTCCTGCACATCTCATAGAACTTCTATAGGAAGTCTATAATTATATCCACCTTATCCTACTCATCGTCTGTAAGGCTATCAAGCATAGGATTGTAATCGCGCGTAGGCTGGCTATCGTCGTTATTAGAGACGTTATTAAGGGCGAAGAGGTCGCGCAGATGTCAGATGAAACGCCTAATAGGCTCCTTAAGCTCCTGACAGCACAGAAGCATGAGATAAACTAAATGCCACCTAATTCCGCTATTCTAGCGTAAACTAAGGGTCCTAAAGCTCCAGAGAGGGTCGCTCTCACTAAGCTCCTTTTAAATAGTAAGGAAAAGCTTGCGACGCTTGTGGGAGATGTATATAGCGTTCACGAAGTTATACAGCTTCCCGACAACGCCACGCTTCCAGAAGAGTTCGAATTACTCTCTAGGAGCTGTGTTAGCCAGTTCTTCTTTAAACTTACTCACCCTATTACTGTAGATAGTTGCTTTAACTACTAGATTGATAATGTGGCCTACGCAGCGTATACGGTGTTGAGTGCCTAGGCTAAGGCCTAAAAGTCTTCCTAGGATACAGATAAACGTCGAGTCATTATTAGCAGCGTTATTACCCACAAAACAGTTGAATTTCTGCTTAATATCGTACTCGCGCATAATCTAGAGTACAATCTGTGCTTAATGCTGGCGTGTATAGTCACTAAAGAGATTACGGAAGGCGATAAGTAGGTCATGCTGTTAGTGTTAAGCATCTGAAGCTATAAGTAAACTATCATCGACTTCCTATTTAGGAAGATAAGCGAGATCTTGGCGCTCACCTATAAAGTGTGTGATAACTCCTAGGAACGCTAGGTAATTACCTAACGTCCATATATCTACGCTCAAGCTTATTTTACTCTGAGCAGCTTATAGAAGCTTTAGAATCTCCTCCTTTCGATCCTCCAGGCCTTTCTTTACGTACTGTGATAATGTGGTGTCCGACGAAGGGATAGCGCGTAGAAGATTAATCCGATTCCAGGTTAGTAGGCCCCGGGTGGCGGATGAGCAGGCAGAGCTAAAGGACTGGTCCTGAGCCACCACCCAGTTAATAAACGCCCTCTGTAGAGCTTCTTCTTGCCAAGGAGTATAGCTAACGTCTCTATTAGCTCCTGTAATTTTCGCGGCCTCAAATGGGTTGGCAGCGTGAGCTCTTGGGGTAGGCATCAACCCAGTGTCAGGGTCGAGCATGTGGACTTTTTTCAGGTGGTTAACAATATGGTGAGTAGCGTCAACCGCTTTACAATCGTTGAGCTCCTGATTGAGGTGACAAGCTTTACAGAGCCAAAGCCGCGTGTATGAGCCATTATCCTCCAAGTATTGCAGCTCGACGCCGTACTGCCAAAACGAGGCGATCTTCCTGGCTCCCTTTAGCTGGCTTTTGTGCCGAACCCGATAGCCCACCCTAGCAGGCACCAGGCGACTCTGACGGCGATAAATATGGCTCCAGTCGATATCAAATCGCACTCCAACAATCTGGGAGTCATTCTCTGGATACTCATGAGCTAGGCGGCTCAGTGGCGTACTATCGCGGGAGGAAGACGGCGACGGAGACCTGAGGGCGGCGGCAGCTTTCTGGAGCCTCTTCGAGGCAGCTGAGTGGTACGGGCGATAGGATGAAGACGCAGAAGAAGCCTGAGAGGTCTGGGATCGTAAGTAACGCTCCATTGTACATACAGTAGGTTGACGACGACGTGTAGGCGTCAAGCCTTTGAAAAATCTGATGTCTGAAACCTGAGTTACCACCCAGCGATCCGAGCGTCAATCGAGCACCTACAACACCTACAACACGTCAAAAACGCGTACAAACACCCCCCAGGAAGGTCGCCGTAGTGCCGTAATGCCGTAATTACGCCTCAAAAAAAGTTCAATTACGGCTACGCTACGACTCGAACTCACGCTACGTTCGTACGGCACGCTAGAGCTCCTACGCCGTAAACTACGCGTCGTAGTACGTACGCATGGGAGCGCTGCGAATAACTTGTCGATCTTATCAAGCAAGACAGAATCACCAATCTTCTTATAAGCTGTTTCGGCAGCGGAAGGCGATAGCTCCAGAGGTTGAGGTTCTGATAGCGGTGTGAAGTTCGTAGACACGCCAGGATCTGTTCAGGGAGGTTGCGCTATGTTCTGATTCGGCGTAGCCTTTGTGTTGAATTTCTTCTTGCCTATTGAAGACATGATGTTCTCTTTGCCAATTAGAGACGCCAGTAATGGAAGCAGTGTGGCAACAAGGTTGTGTCTTAGAATTAAGAAAATTGGCCTGGGATAAGGTAATTTTATAAGTGTAGTTCCGCCGTAGCTTTCTGATAGCTGAGCAAACTAACGAGTGTCAAACATGGGGAAAACACGTCAAAACTAGGGGGGGGAATGTATTGGTCCGCTGCAGTGGGCAGCAACATTAATCTTAACAAACTGAGATATGTGTAAGGAGCCATAGCACAGTATATCAAACGGGATTCCGCGTGTATCAGACCTGAACTATACTCATGTTCGTGAGTAACGGCTTCCTTCCGCCGAGCGGCATTATTAGTAGCGAATGCAGCTGTACGCTTATCACATTCCATAGGCTGTTTGCTGTTCGGCAACGAGCGCCACGGATACCGGGTCATACATGTAGGCACACGGAAGCCGACAGTTCTGATCCTCGCCATCTTCTTCCTGCACAGTAGGTATTTCATTAACTTCCTCCTCGAACGTGCGGTCTGGAACAGAGTACAGTGGCAGGACTAGCTTATTTAGATCCTTGACGGGCACATACTTTTCTTCCGGATTCTTTAGGCGAACAATGTCCCAGTCGTTACTGAGGTTGAGTACCATCTGTGTTGCAAGAGACGGTTAGATGCAGCCGCGGAAATTTACGTTATGGCAACCTACAAAAAAATGGATCATTAAAGAGGAGGTGGACTTTAGGGCATTGTCGAGAACGAATTCAAAGAGAGAATAACCAGCCGTGGCATTTTGACTCTACCTTAAGGCTCGGCTGCGACTGCCTTCTTATCGGCACTCCCCTTGTATTTTAGAGGACAAGCTGCCGATGGTGTTAAGGCAAAGATTGGCACATGCAGCTTCCCGCACCCGTACTGCCGGTCCGCTTGAGATCAAGACTGCCCAGTCAAATTTTACTTCGACAACTAGGAATCCATCAATCTAGGTAATGCGCATTCCAGTGCCAAAACAACTAAAATTGTCTACAACATACTGTTTGATTACTAGATGAGATGCAGCCAGGGGTCTTATGCATAATTTTTATTCGAATAGTATTCAAATAATTATTCAATTCATAATTATTCAGAAACTATTCAGATTATTCGGATTATTCGCAAAATTCCTTGGCAATGCCTTGGCATCACACAACATTGTCTAAAAATGCCCTCTAAGCTCTTCTACTACCGCGAAACTATGGCATCGTCTGTTGATTCCTCTATTATTGAAGGTCCTATTGATTCTTCTAATGCCGCCTCGTTAACTACTACCACCTCCGTACGAAAGAAGACCGCTGCAGCCTATCAATACTTGCGAGATCCATATCCCAATGAAGAACAGAAGCAGTACGGACGACCTGCAAAATACTGTAAACTCTGTAAAGAAAAACCGTACTATTTATCAGTCCTATTAAATCTTAATGTCCACCTCAAAAATCGGTATAAGATAGTTGTTCCAACAAATAATCAGAGTCGTATGATATAGCAAGTAACTTCACAACTTGCTGAGCTCTACAGAGGAGCAATGGAACTAGACACTGGACCTCATGAGTTTGAGAAGATGGCTTTTCAGCGGCCTCTCCAAAGAACTGAAGTAATTCAGAAAGCACTAGTAAACCTAGTTGTCGTATGAAACCTTCCATTTCGGCTTGTTGAATGGCCAGAGTGGCATGTCCTCTGTGGAGCCCTGAATTCAGAAGTGATCAACGCCCTTCCCTCCTCGTCTCAAATACTGGTTTTATATATTACTTGATTATTTGAGGACTAGAAGGATATCGTATGAAAGAGGCTTCAGTCCGCCCTTACAAGTATTCACTTATCTATAGATATCTGGACCTCTCCAAATAATCACCTCTTCCTTGCAGTCTGTAGTCATTTCATTGATGATGAAATGAGACTATAAAAGGCCCTTCTTGCCCTTTGTATGGTTTCAGGGCATTCTGGAGAGAATTAGTGGGATACTCTATCTCAGGTTCTTTCTGAATATGGTATTACACATAAGATTGGTGCTATTACTATAGGCAATTCAGGTACAAATGATACGCTCTGTTGTACAATTGCGAGCTTTCTGTCTAATATAAACATATTCTAGAATCTAGTCTTATAGCGGCTTTGTTGCCTAGGGCACATTAACCTTATAGTCTAAAATTTCCTTTTTAAGAAATTGCTAGACCTCTCTTTTATTGAGTCATATGAAGAGGATGAAGGAAACAGAAGAGAACTTACTAAAAGAGAGATACGAGATAAAGAATCAAACTTTCGCGTCTTTGGAGTACTAGGAAAGCTTAATAATATTAACGTCAACAGCCGCTCTTTAGCAAATCATATAAGTTGCTTTAAAATAATCGTTAGAAGAATAATTCCTCTTAATAGTCGTACGAGATAGAACTTTTAGTTTATTTCACTTTAAACAGCACTTGAAGTGGAACCATAAATTAATTAGTACGTGAAGGAGAATCAGGATGCTCTTGAGAAAGATATGATTACTTCAAAGGACTGGAAAATGCTTTGTACGATCTATTCCTTTCTTCTTCCCTTTTATCAAGCAATAATAGACCTTTAAGGAGACTCTGTAAGGATTGATAAGGTTCTAATTTAAATAAACGCGCTTCTTATACATACTGAGCACTTAGTTATATGATTTCTCTCCTTTATTCTTTCTTAGGTATTACTAACACTTACTAGGATTTCTTTAAAAAGAAAAATACTAAGGCTGATAAGGAGTTTGCCGTATGAATTAATTATTATTAAAAGAAGCTTCGTATATACTATTAGTATACGGACGACTCTCTCTATTACGCTGCAGCTTTAATTCTTAATCCAGAATGTCGTACAAACCATATCATGAGTAACTAGAAAAAGGAATAAAGAGAACCAGCTCTTCAAAGCGTTAAAAAGTTCTGGCTTGAGTTTAAGAAAGAATATACAAATTAGTCATTATCTTAAGACTCGTACGAATACTTCCCGTCCCAGTTAATAGGAGAGCCAGCCGAAATGGATGAGTACGACCGAATCCTTCAAGAATTCAAGGATAAGGCAAACCAGGGGAGGTAAGAGAAGGATGACTATGAGAAATACTGCTCTAAGGGCGCGTACGAAATCGTTGGGTTAACGTCTCTACAGTAGTGGCTCCTAGATGAACAGCAGAAGCGGTTTCCAGTCCTTTCAAAGTTTGCCCTTAAAGTTCTTTCGATTCTGGCTATGAGTGATGAGCCTGAGCGAGTTTTCTCTAGAGCGCGACGTACAGTTTCGTGGGAAAGAATGTCACTTGGCGAAGATAATGTTGAGAGGATAGCATGTATTAAAAGCTGGTATCGAAGTAGCATCTTAAAAGTATCAACATAGATAATTGCAGAGCGAGGTATAAGAAATTGTTTTTCTGTTCCGGCCGAACACCTGAATCTTAGAGCCAGCCTAATACCTGGCCCAATACCTGCACCCGCCACGTACTACAGCTTTCTGCACGAAATGCAATAGCATTCTTAAGTGCGTCAGGATGTGCAGCCAGCTAAAGGGCAGCTAGAGGGTCAAGATCGGGAGGTGCCAAGCTATATCACGTGTGAATTATTGAATAATTATCGAATAATCCTGAATAATTATTCTGAATAACGCCACTATTTATGCATTCATTATTCAGTTATCGATAAGACCCCTGGATGCAGCGACCAAGGCGAGCAGGGAAGTCAGTGAATGTCTCGTCCACCAATGGGGAAGAGCTCCTACCTCCATGCAATGGACCAACACTACATCCATTCAAGGGCAAATCCTTGAACATCGACTTTCAGAGTCTACTCAATGAGTCAAGTTCGTCGGACTCTTCGAGTGAGGGTGAGGGGACAAGGCTTTGTCTTCAAAGCTCTCATTGATTCCAAACCCTTTGCGATTAAGCTAGTAAGCGTTTTCTGAGAGAGTTAACGTAACACTCCATTAAATCAATCAGTTTAAATTCTTCGATATCGAAGAGGCGCGAGCCCTCTTTGTAGACTTTCAAAATGATGAAATGCCGGATGATATCTTCGTAGGAAATGTTGATCCCTTCTTTGCTGAGTGCCGAGCATATGGGATCATGGACGAATTCCACAAAAAGCATTTAGGAAAGGAAGATCCAGGTCTTATTACCGCACCTTGCTACGGGTACATTTACATAACAAAAGAACAAGAGGCCAGCCTACGAAGTCAATTTAGTTCCTTGGAGTGGAGTCGCGCAAATAGCGATGCGGACAAACAGATCCGAGCCCTCGTTAAACAATTTATCCCAAACAAACCGATTCACACCAAAGTCACGCCTATCCGACGAATGGTTAAGGATATGAGAACCTTGCAAGGTATTGGGGTATACCCTAGAGACATTTGCGCTCGCAATTATCGGGGCGGTCTCCTAATCGACTTTGGTATGGCGTTGACAGAGCCCAGCTGTGTGCTTAATGTTCTCCCGGAATGGATGGCTAGAAAGGAAAGGAAGCGGACCTGGGTGCATTTGATGAGATGATCCAAGAGTTGGGAATCAAGACCTCGGTGAGAGCTGCGAGAACAGTGGACCGACAAATTCGAACACGGACTGAATATACGCAATATGGACTACGCGATGATTTCGTTAAGCTCAATGCATCGGGAAAGAGAGCGAAGACTGCACGCGTCTGAGATTTTAACCGAGCAACACGATTGTTTCATCCCCTTGTCGATCGTTATAAAGCTTATAAATCCTCCTTCTAGTACATTCCACTCGTTATTTATATATAGGATAGCTCTACTCAGTTGCCAATCAATCGAGTTCTCTCCATCTTCTTGTGTCCCTCGAAGGTTGCTCGGTGACAGAGATAATATGAAGTCAACGCTCCGCAGGAAAAGCAGAAGAGAGAACAGCCAACAATACAGGATGATGAATATGGCGGATGCGAAACGTCTTCGTAAATTACCTCCCCGAAGCTCCCGCAGAGATTGAAGAACAACCTATACGCGTTTTTGGCAGAACAGCAAGGACATACAGTCAGCAGAGGGTGATTGAGGAACTGACGAGGCAGTGTTGTGAGGAATTTAGGGTGCTGGCAAAGAAATGCGCCGGGGAGAATGAGCAGTTTACAGCCGTTCAGCAAGTTTGAACCGGAAACTTTGATGCCGACTACATCCGAAAAGCGTGGGTCTCTATCCTCAATTCCTTAGAAAACAATCTAAGTGAAATACCTATCTCTTTTACCTTCTTTTTCCTTCTCTCACTTTTCATCTCGCCCGCTAGTAATCTCCATATTAAATTCCTCTCCTACAAACCTCTCCACTCCATCCTTCCTCCTCTCTCTACCACCTCTTATTACAGCTCAAGCGCTTCTCCACTACTTTCTACTACTCTCCGCCACTCTCGGTCCTTTCTCCTCCACCAACCACAACTTTCCACTTCATCCGCTCTACCACTTCATACCCTACCTTCCCAGTCAGCAAAATCAACATGTCTTCCAGAAGTGGTCAGGTTTCTGACCGGACACAGGGAAAAGATGTAGCAGCAATCTCCTGAACTGAAAACTATGGATGGCTATCCTACTTGAATAATGGTCTTGTAAATGTCGAAAGGGGGATCGACAGGAGACGATCGACAGGAGAGGATCATCAGGAGAAGATCATCAGGAGAGCATCCACAGGAGGACTCAGTATACAAGCAATGGTGCTACCTGAGAGGCCAGCACTCGGTTACAAAGTTCAATGGCGCCCTAACTGGGCTGTCGACACCACCGTCACTCAAGTTGTTCCGGCCGTCCAAGTCCCCGATCCATTCATCACTGAACCGCGCCCACCGCGCGCACCACCCACTGGCACCCTGCAGGGCTACTGTATATCCATCGGCACCATTTTTGGCACCGAGCGGGGCCTCGACCTGGCCAAGCCATATGTCATGGTCAACACAGCTGTTAGGCTCTACGTGAGACGCCACACTAATTCAAACGGGATGTGGGTCCTCTGCCACTTCACCAAACCACGGGATCCGACCCTGTCTATCTAGCCCTTTCCCAGATCCCTGGTGCTCCACACGCGACGGCGGTCCAGCAGGTTCAGCTATACACCTTCACCTGGATGACCTGGAACCACCTTACCGACTTCATGCAGACAACCTTCCAGGCTCTCCGTCAGCGCCACTTGCGCACCATTCCCAACCCGAGCTTTGCCCAACTTCCAGACCAGCGCCTTCTCTTCGACGGAGCCTGGAAGTCATCAAGTTACCCTGCCCATGCAGACCGGATGGCGGACATCAACGTTCGTGCCTGGACGCCCAATATCAATCGCATCACTACAGTCTATCTCGAAGGCCCAACCATCCACGTCCTCAGCTCAATCAGACGCAGGTCAATATCCGGTTCAACAACATCGCCGTGAAAGTGGATCCTACGGAAGGAATTTCGAGTTTTGATTGAGAATTGAATTATGAATCTTATGGAACGGGGTTTCAGTCTGACTAAAAAATATACCTCCGATACATCTGCTCAAACGTGGTCTCTTGCTTCTCCACTCTACATCTCAAGTGTTTTAATCGCTCGTTTCTCTCTATCATCCCCCTCCCTCACCCTAGGATGAATATTAAAGCATTATAAAAGGGTGGATTGACTCCAGCAAACTCTAGCCTAGCAAGCCGCTACGACGATTGCCGCAATGAGCATGGGTCAATGACACTCAAAGATACCAGTACTAGGATGGCAGCAAATGAATCTGGTAGTAAGCATGTATGAAGGTCTAATCATTTTCGTGACCGAAAATTTTGAGCGAAGCTAACAGATGTAGACAGTTAGATAAACCTAGTTCTTAAGGTATTGTAATAGGACGCATGTTTATTTAGCTATAAAGAATTTAGAAGATTTACCGCAAACATAAATTCCAAAACTGTCTCTGTTGCCAATTTTTACATATATTAAGAGCATAGAGGGGAAAGAAGACGCTGTCCAAGTCGTACCAAGTTTCGTGCACTCCTTCGCGTTTATCTTGATTCGATGCAGTCCAAACAAGTCCGAAGTCAAGAACTGTATCCAAAAACTGCCCTTTCACCGTTAAGCATCTTCCTGAGACCTCGGCACATGGTATAATGTTAAGCGTACTCAGTATACCAGTTGAGTAATAAATGATCTGTCCAGAAGATGGAATTCCGAAAGGATTAATTGCGATAATCCCGAGAAAAATCCGGGACCTAAGATGCCAGATAGGAGATATTCCTAGTATGCGTGAGACCAGCAAGAGAGAGTATGTCGAAGCCCTTTTCTACCAAAAGCGACACCTGGGTTGCTTTCAAATAGATATCCTCTATAGTGTTATGGTAGCCGACATTCAAGGCATAGGCGTCAACTTTCTGGATAAGCCCAAGAATACGAAATAATGTCCTTAGCGTCGGTTGCTAGAAATCCCATAGTTCCAAAAGCACAGAAGACAGGCTTCCTTTGATGGAGGTTTCAGTCAGCCGTCTCCTTACATCTTGAATACACCAAAGAGTGGATGCTCCAGTAGTAAGTAGGTTACGTCTTGGCTTGTTCTTGATGAGATGAATTAGACGCCGCTCATAAATATTTCCGATCATTAAGCTAAATTCTTTCCAGTCAGAGGTCTCAAGAATATATTCATTCATAAGGATATTCAATATTCATAAGGATTTTGCTTATGAATGAATATGAATATAGCTTCTGGATATGAATGAATACTTATGAATATAAATGTAGAATTTTAGGGGATTTTAGAAGAGAAGAAGTCGACAGGGGATCAAGGAAACATACCTAAAAATAGGCCTAAAAATGTAGGTAGGGTAAATAGTACGGTGTATAGTTAATCCGGCCCCTTAAGCGCAAAATTTGATGTGCAGGCGCCTTCATAACTACACCTACTATACCACCTATTACACCACTACCATGGCCGAATCCTTCTCGGATTCAAGCTCTGAGCTGTCTGAGCTTAACAGTGATTAATTTAGTATTCGCAGCGACAATTCCCTAATTTCCACCCCCTCTATCAGGGCTTAAATAAAGCGCCGAAAATTACAAGCAACATCCACCTGGTTATATAGCCGCCTACATAAAAGCGACAAGCCAGAGCGCAATTATTAAAAAAGGAAGATCTTCTATTACAAATTCAATGGCTGCAGCTTTGTAAACGTAATTATAACCAATATTCGTGCCCATCTCAAAGTCAAACACGGGATAATTGTGGCTGAGGAAGAATCATTGGTGATACAGGCTCAGCAAAATCATTAGAAGAGTATAACGGCTAAAATGGCGGAAAGTAGTAGAAATAAGGATCAGAAGGCTACTGAAAAGGCTCTTAAAGAGATAATTAACCTGCCAACAGTTCACAAAGCTCTAGCTAAGTTAATTGTCACAAGAAATCTTCTATATAAAGCAGTTACCTGGCCGGAGCTTTATAGCCTACTTAAGAGTATTAACTATATAGCTAATAACGTACTTCTAAAGACTAGTATAACTATACCTCAGCTTATCAAGTAATCGTTCGAGCTTAATCATGAGGTTTTAAAGAAGAAGCTTTAGATATCTATCTCTAAGATACATCTAGCCCTAGATTATTGGTTGGCGCTGAATCGGAAGACTTTTCTCGCAATTGTGGCTTACTTTATTAATAATATGTTTATTTTTAGAAAGGTGCTTTTAGCTCTATTCTACCTTCCTAATAAGCATAGCGCTAATAATTAAATTAATTCTTTATAGAACTGCCTTCACGAATATAATATTTTAAATAAACTAGGTTATATTATAGGTAATAATCATGATAGTAATAATAAAGTCATTCGACTTTTATCATCGCGACTAAAGGATGAGGATATTAACTATAAATATAACATAATTTAACATCACATTCGTTGCCATAGCCATATTGTTAATCTTACTATATAGGTCTTCTTTTTCTATAAGAGCAAGGAAGCTGTTAATGCTATATTTAATTTAGTAAAGAAATAGCTTAAAAATAGAGATCTGCTACCAGAAGAGGTGGAAGAGGTGCTTATAAAGCTATTTAATAAAGGCAAGAGTAATAAAAAGAATATACAGGCTATTAACACGCCAGAGAAGCTTTATAATCTCATTATTTATATTTAAGAGTTAAATAAGCAATACAATCTATTTACAAGCTAAGCTAAAAAGATAATACTAATAGATAATAATATAAGGTGGAATAGCTATAAGATGATATACACTATCGCTCTTAAGCTTAAAGTAATATAGATAATTAAAAGATATCAAGAGCGGTTTGCACGCGACTTTAGCGACGATAAATTTATAAATCCTAATAATTAGGAAACTCTTAAAGCTGTCGTTAAGTTTCTTAAGCTGTTTAAAGCTGTTACTAAAGAATTAGAAAAAGACAATACAAGTCTTAATCAGGTGCTATTTAATATGGACTTTCTAATTAATAACTATAAAATAGCAGCTTAGCGATATGCTGGGCAGCCTAAACTCATTAACTATATTAATACTAGCTAGTATGTATTTGATAAATACTACTTACTAACGGACTAAGTTACTGTGTATAATGCTGTCTTATTACTTGCTCTACATCACCATCTCTTCTATATTACTTAAAATTAGAAGACTAGGTGGAGGAAGGAGGTTATAAAGAAGACGAAGGCTTTATAGGAGTCACAATATAAAGACCAAGGTAATAAGTAGCTACAGAAGTCTACTAAAGGAATGGGCAAGGAACTAAGCGTGTTAGAGCTTTAGAAGAGAAGGCAAACGTTCCATATCAACGTTAACAACAAATTCAAGAATTTTATACACGGGAATCTAATTATCCTTGAAGAAGAAGTTATATCTCTTAACTAGTAGCTCTAGCTAGCCTAGCGTAAGTAGTACCCATTGCTAAGTCATATAACAATTAATATCCTGTCAATACCTCTAATGTCGGTAGAACCAGAGCGAATCTTCTCAGGAGCGCGCCGGACAATTACCTGGTCGCAATTCAGGCTCTCCGGGCGGTCAATTGAGCAGGGAGAGTGTCTAAAATCTTGGATTCGAAGTGGAATTATTAGTAACTGGAAGCGTGAGATAGGGGTGGTGAATACGGCTGTAGAGGAAGCAGCGCAGGTGCAAGAGTCTATAGAATAGGCCAACCCTAAATAGGAAATCAGTACTTAACGGGAAAACGTCGGAGAATATGTTTTTAAGTGAATTGGTTCGATTCCTGGGTCCTCTGAAGTTCCCAGCTTGTTGCATCAAGGGATGCATTGCATCACGTGATCTCTATTCGAATATATGAATGCATATGAATACGGTGGGCTGCATATGAATTGAATATGAATACGCCTCTTATATTCAATTCTTATATTCTTGAGACCTCTGTTTCCAGTCGAGTCTTTTGTCACCGCATATCACATGTACTGTATGGGAAAGGGCAACCTCTTGAATCACCCATACTCTTTGGAACCACGGCCGAGCAAGCAGATTACCCAAAGCCTCCCAGGCAGGAGAATCGCGTGAAGTGCCCAGCTGAAGAGCGGTGTGGTCCTTAAGTCCCCTTGTTCGACCATGTCCATGTAGTAAGCCATATTTGCGGTAGAGAGCGAGGCTTTGCGCCTCTCGTTTACGACATCGTAAAACTAAAACGGAATGCAGATACTCCGATATTTCCAAGCTTCTTGGTCTTACTTACCCATCTGGCGGGAGTTATATCATCGGCGGAAACTCAACACTAATAGGCCGTATTTACGAGGTCAAAGGCAACGCAGCTTCCGGCTCCGCAGACGGGACGCTCGACAACGCCATGCACTTGTAGACGAATCGGAATATCCACGAATAAGGCATCAGTGATCTTGTTGGATTGGCGTGGCGTGGATTTCAACTCAAATCCACGCCACGCCAGTAGGATTGTAATTTGACGCCAGGCGCGCCTGGCGCAAGCCAGTAGGTAGATGACTAAGCATTGAAACTATATAGAAACTCGATATATACTATAAATAGTAAGTCTTAGCACCTCCAGGTGTTGAAGCAGAGCACTTACTAAGGTCTATTCGCTCACAAATAAATTGTCTTCATCGCTTAGAGATAAATCCTCATCGCTTAGAGATAAATCCTCATCGCTAACTTCTTCAAGAGCTCTTAGTTCAGCTATTGACAGGCAACTATCAGCCTCGTACGGCTGTAGAGCCTCGATGACTCGCAGATCTCGATTTATCAAGGTGTTAATAGCCTCCCTGCCGTTCTTCTCTGGTGGCTGGTTGTTATTTTCTTGATCCTGATTGCCAGTATTTTGCTTAAAGATTGTATCATCTATATGTTCCTCCACCGGCGGGCCAAACCAGTGCCTTAGTAACTCATTTGCTTTGATAATATCTATCTAAAGTCGACTCCTACGTGCCTTAAGTAGCAATTTACAGCTGCTAAAGACTTACTTATACTTGTCACTTATTACCAGGGCTGCTAGTACGTCTAGTGTAAATTAGATAAGATCTAGTTAACTATAGTATCACTTATTCTAGTACTTAATTATATTAAAATTATTAATATCTTCTGTCTGATGTAGGTTAGACGAGAGGTAGTTAACAAATTAATTAATTAGAAAAGTAAAAGAGATAAGGCTAGAGAAGACTTAAAGCTTTTTATAAGCATATATAAAGTTAAATTTTTTATAAAAGTAATCAACAAAAATAGTAGTAATTACTATATAAAAATTATTAGAATTTTTAAAAGTCTTATTTCTGTATTTTAGCTAGAGTTCTTTAATAAAGGCCTTTATAGTCTTAATTTATTCTCTTTACTTTAAATTATCTTCCTACTTTTCTTTAAACTAATATATTTTAAGTATAGGATTTAGGATAATAGCGGTAAAATAGATAGATATCTTATTAATAAGCTTATAATACTTTTTATATTTAGCCTAAGTTACTACTAAATAGGCTGAAAGAGTCTTATATACCTAGATATTATATTTACTAGAATATTAATTAACTAGTTATTAGAAATCTATCTATATTTAATTAATCTTACTTAAAAGCTAATCTAAAGTCTGAAAATTATCTATAGATATTAATTTATAGCCTTTAACTATTACCATAACCTTATAAAAAGTCTTAAGATATATATAGAGGTGTTTGAGCTTAGTTTAGTAATAATACTTAAGCCTTTTATTATTACTAAAATATTTTAATTTCAACTTTAGTAGAGGTATGTAGTTACTATAAAATCTTTTAATTTACTCTTAAATATTTAAAACTTAGTTAATTATAATAAATAAAAAGTTTTAGTACATCTAATTATAATAAAGTAGCTAAAAAGTATTAGTTTAAAATATTAGTTTAAGATATTAGTTTAAGGTATTAGTTTAAGGTATTAGTTTAAAATATTAGTTTAAGTTAGATATAGATAGTATAAAGTTTAAAAATATTATATAATTTTAACTTATCTTTAGACTATTATATACTAATAAATCTTTTTTAATTTTAATTATTTAAAAGAACTAGCGACGCTGGGGGCTATACTAAATATATTAAATAAAATTTAATAGTAATTTAATTACTTTATACTTCTTTTAAAGCTACTAGATTTTTTTAAAATTTATATCTTATATAGCTTAGTTAAGCTGTTTGTAAATTTTCTTAATATCTTTTTTAATAATAAAAGCTTATATATAAAGGTTACTTATATGGCTAAAATAATATAATTATTTCTACTTTTTTATCTTAGCTAACTACTTTAGATATAGAGCTTAAAAAACTTTATTAATAGTAATATTATTTAACTCCACATTATCTATTATAAAGTATTCTATTAATTTTAAAAATTTTTTTTTTTTAATTACTATAAGAAGAACTGCTGTAATATTACTTTCTAAGTAATTTCTAAAAACTTTTTATAAAATTAGTAAGCTATATCTTTAATTTCTACCTATAATAATCCAAGCTAATAATAGTAATTAAGTAAAATAAAATAAATTTAATAAAAAGTTAACTATATATACTATAGAGATTTAATAGCTTATTTTTATTAAGTTACTAAGATCATATAGTTACGTATAAAGTTAAAACTAAAATAACTATTTTAATTAACTATTCTAAGCTCTAGTTTATTATATTGTTTTTATTAATAAAATAAGCAACAATAGCGATTATACTAAGTCTATTTAAGAAAATCTATAAGTTAAAGGATAAAGTTATACTACTATAAGTAAATTTAATATTATTTTAGAGAACTTAATAATATTAATAGAATTTATCTATTATCCAGCTACGTATAGTACTTATAGTATAAAAAAAATACTTAGAAAGAGACATATTTAAAACCTTTAATATTACTCAAAAATATAGATTTTCTACTTAGTAGAAGGTAATATGGTAATAGATAATCTAGTATATAAAAATTAGTTTCTAGGTATTCTAGTTCTGCTGCTAATTAAGAGCTAAGAGCTTTAAAATCTTTTTAAATATAAACTAATTAAAAAATAGCTACGTTTAATTCTTAAGTTTTTTTATATATCTATCTATATTATAGTCCTCCACTAGGTAGTTAAGGGTAGTTATATTACTATTTATAATCTTTATAAGTTTTTAGTAAACTCTTTTCTTCTTATAAAGATAGTAATAAAATAGCTAATTACTTATTAGTTAATTTTTTACTACTATATCTTTTTTCTACTGCTAAATAGGAGACTTATGGCGTCTTATTTAAGTAAGAGTCTTAGTAAGGTGTTTACACCGTATGTATGCCTTCCCCTAGTATATAAACTTATTAAACTCAGGCTGATCATTAGCGAGGGGATTGATATGCGGCGGAGTAAGAATAAATAACCTATTAGGTTATGAGCGTTGTGAGATGCCGAACGAATTAAGCGTAGCTTGACTGCTCATGGTGGATAGGAACTGACGATAAGGTGGCAGAGATACCAAACGAAATCTTTTTCTTATGCTACTTTAGATGAACGAGTTTGTACACCTCTTTTTTGCATAATTGCTCATAGTTCTGATCTGTGCACAGGGCTATCCAGACTACAACCAATCGGAAGCTTCCCCGCTTACTGAATAGCCTCAAATCTCCCCAGGATTTCCACTCAGAAAATCCTACTGGCGCGCCTGGAGGCGCCACGACTCTCAATCCACGCCAAACCAGCAGGAAAAAGGGGCAATCCAACGCCAGTAGAAATCTCACGCCAGCTGGCTTGCGCCAAGTCACGCCAATCCAACAAGATCACTGTAAGGCATCCCTCCCCATACCAGTAACATAAGGTACGCGGAAGCAATTTACTTTTCCGAGATACCTTGGTATCATCAAGAGAGTAAAATACCGTGTCGCCTTCCAGTACAGAGCTTTCAAGATGAATGATTCTCCAGGAATCTCTCTGTAAACAGATTTGGTAGGGTCCACGTTGGTAAGGACGAAGTTCCGTTGAACCCATAAGTTCTCCAGGATGGCCTGAAGAGATTCGTGACAGACTTCTTGGAGCATTACAACAAGGTTGCCTGGTATTGTTCCAAAAAATTCCTCCAGATGGCCTAACGCTACAGAAGCGCGATCTGCTAGATCAGGGCTGAACGAATCTGTGTTCCAGGACACGACTTTAAGGACGCTATCACGCAGCAAACAATTTTACTAATTATTATTCTCAAGTGCAACCCAAGTTGAGGATTCGGGGCGGTGGATTTGCGGCTGGAGGAACTGTAGAAGAGGTGACTTCTGCGAGATCGGTTCAGGCGGTAGACGAGATTTCGATTCGATATGTTCACAAAAGAGGCGGAATTCTGCTGGAGTGAAGTGGCTAGTTGAGCTGGTAGCGAGCGCTCCCGGTAAAGGTAAGCAATGCTGTGGCTAGTCTTCTGCGATGAGCGAATGTGAGCGACATTCTGACGCTTCGACGTCCTAAATCTCCTCAAAATACTGGCAACTGTAAAGAATAGGAAGCATGGAGTAATTCACGTTGAAGTCTGGATACCAGTTTTGCCATTATTCTTCTTCGCTCTTATAGACCTCGTTACGTAGCATCAGCATGTGCATCGCCTTTCAATATCTGCCTTACGGTTTCGGAAACTTGGTGGTTGGGCCAATCGCATGGCAGTATAGCCTCACCGTCGAATACCTTCTGACATATGTAGTCCGGCACTCCTCGAAAGCTGTGTCGGCGGCCAATGAAAAGCCATACGTATGCCAGGCTGTAACAAAGCAGCTCTAGCGATTATATGAGTCCCGTTGCGAAAGAGCAGATGATTTGGGCTCGGATATGCTGGAGCGGATTGTTGGATAGCATGCGATTACAGCTTCAAATTCTTTTGAACTTGCCACGCTAGCAAGTAAGGCGGCCGAGCCGCTCCGGCCACAGGGTTGTCGAGATATCCCACACTCTTGTCGAGATGTATCAATCGAGCTGAAAGAGGAGGATATTCATCTCGGACATTCTTTTAATCGAATCCTGGTCTTTCGCTTAGTTAGTTCCCGATGGCTGCTTCGACCCCTGAACGCATATCAGCAAGACAACCTCAGGCCCCGTCAGCAGCTGCACCAAGGGGCCGTGGAAAGAAAACGGGCGAGAACCCCGCCTCCGCCGAATGTCACGCTGTCCAACTTCAGTCGCTTCTCCGCGTCCTCCTTCGTTGCGACCTTGATCACCACCGACGCGTGCTGTCCGCTGGGCTTTGGTCGTCCGAGCCATCTCATCATGCACACCTCCACCCCGTTCTCGGAAGCGCTCCATGGCCGACTTGCTCACTTTTCCACTGTCCATATCCATCGCTAGCGGAACTTCAATCCAGTCGGCTTTGACTGCATGCCACTTGGGTCCGACGAGCCTCGCACCTGGCATGTGCGGTTTTAGCCATCCAGCCGTCGTCTGCCGGAATGCGGCTTCTTTGTCCTTCTCTACCGAAAACTTGATGACGCTCGTGCTGTCGTTCGCTCGCCATGCCCGGAAGTCCTTGATCATGGCCCCGGTGAGCCTCTCCACGTTCTTCATGCCTTGTGCGATGGTTTGTTTAGCCACCTCGGTGGTGGTTTCAAAACAGTGTGATAATGGTATCTAAGGGCCTGGAGTGGGAGCAGATCACTCCCTGCACCATTAATGAGAGAAAGGGATGGTCGACTGGAGGGAAAACATCGAGGAAGAAAATCAAGCTTCGTCAGTAAAAGGAGTGGGGTCTGAATTCTTCCAACTTAGACCCTTGGCTACGAAGTAGCAAGAAATCTACAGTAGACACTCCACGGCCTTCGACAGCCACCAAACCCCTCCGCCGCAGCACTAAAATTGCGGAAAAAGAACAACAATTGTGTACCACGATCGTGGTATCATCCGATAGCGTCGAACGTCCCTATCAAATGACCCCCAAGCTAACGCAAATGCTAACGCCTCCCTTAACAGAGCCACAAGAGCCGGAGGTACCATCGCCAGCAACAAAAGGTGCAAAAAGAAGCTCCTCAACGCAGAGCGGCTGGCGTGACACGTCAAAACCGCAGGGAATATCGAAGAAGAAGAAGAAGAAGAAGAAAAAGAAGAAGGGGTGCGTAGGTAGAAGAAGATTCTTTTGAGTGCATTCTAATGCTGGGACCCAGGATTGGTTGTGCTGTGAGCAAGTAATGAGACTGCGAATACTAGTATAGTTTCCTTCTACTGTGCGTACATTATAAAGGTAATAGCTTTTATAGTATTAATCATAAGGCCTGCTTTAGAGAGGTCTTTGCGTGAGATAGGCTAAGAATAAACAGTTTACTTACTTAGCTCTAGCTATTATTATAGGTAAAGCTACTCTTTTATTTTCTTAAAACTCTTTTACTATACTACCTGCTAAGACGAGTACTAAAATGGCTTATAAGTATACTATAGAATTACTATATTTATTAGCTCATTACGTTAGTTAGTATTAGCTTAGTGTAAGAAGTTAATTTTAGTTAATAAGCCTTATATTAGAATAATAATATCATGCTTACAGTTAATTAACTTATTATCTAGCTATTTAAGTACTTACTTTTTATAGTTAATTAAAGTACCTATATCTTTAAATAGCTTATAGCTAATTATAAGGTCGTGGCAGCTAATATTATAAAAAATAAAATAAGTTAATAAGTAGTAGTTATCTAGTACTAGATTAATTTAAAAGTATTTATTTATTTATCTAATTAGTCTGCTATTATAGCTAGCTAGAGAAATAAATTTTATTTAGTAAGTTTTTATTTTAAGCCTTTTCTTAATAACGTGTATATGCTTTAGGTGTATTAGAATAAAACTACTAGCTCTAATATTAAAAAAACTACTTAACTTAATAATTAGTCTATTAATAGAAATATAATAGGACAGTATAAAAGCTAGTTTACTAAATAATAATTAGTAAAAATTAAACTAGTTAGTAGCTTTAAAGTATAATTCTAAAAAAAAAACCTTTTTTAAAATAAGTCTTTTTCTAATAGTTCCTTTATAATAAGTTAAAACTTCTTATTATTACTAGTATTCTAAAGTGTATAGAGCTTTTTATTAGTATTTATAAGCTTAATTATTTTAGCTTTAGCTTAAATAAGTAGTTAGTAGTTTTTTATAAAATAACTAAGTTTCCTATAATTATAGTAACTAGCTAGCTTAAGAATAAGTATTAGTAAAATAATAGTAGCTACTATATAAGTTAAGTATTTAGTTTTTAAATAAAACTATTAAGTTAGTAGTAACTAAATTTTCCTAGTTTTTTATATTAATCTGCTTAATAGCTTTTTTGGTGCTAAAAACTAGCTTTTTAGTAAAATTTTAAACTAAGTTTATATACTTATTATACTAGTTATAGTATTATTATTAATAAATGCCTATTTACGTGTGTAGAGTGTTTAGAAGCTTTTTATAAAATTCTTTTACCTATAAGTCTATAAGTAAGCTATATTCTTAAGCTAGGTAAAAAAAATCACTCTAAAATATAATAAAATTAGTAAGATCTTTAAGGTAGAGTTTTTAGAAATTATAGTAAATATTAAGTCTCTTATATAAATTATTATATATTCTTTTTAAGTAATTTATTATATACTAGTAACTAACTAGCTACTTACTCTCTTTTATTATATATATAAATATTAAAAAGTACTAGTTAGCAGAACTCTCTGTATATATATATATATAAGAAATAATATTTTTTTTAGTAGCTTACTTACTAGCTTTAGTAAACTAGTTTTAATTAGTATATACTTTATTCTCCAGAATATCTCTTTATTAATTAAAGGTAACGTTCTTACTATTTTTAAGTATTAATAAATTAGGAAATTATATTAAGTAACTATTACCTTAAAGACTATTTATAATAAACATAACTAGTAAAGTAGTAAGTAAATAGAGTAATATTTAAAGAGTTTAGTTACTAAAATCTTTTATATTAGAATTATTATTAGGTTCTATAATAAGGTAGCTAGCTATCACGGTGGTGCTATAAGTAGAAAGTTAAGTACTTAATAAAAAGCGTTAATTAATTACTAAGTATAATACCAGGTAATAAGTTAAGACATTACGTGAAGAAAGGAAGAATATAATAAGTTATAAGCTAAAATATTTAAGGTAAGGGCTTATGCGCTAGTATAAAACTAAAGTATAAACATATAATATAAAAAAAAAGCTTATAAAAAGGCTTCTTTAGAAGGCTCTTATATTATAAATAGTTATTATAATAGTACCCCCCTTTTAGGTCTAAGCTCCTATAAGGGGTATTTATGTTAAATATTAGGTTTAAATTAGTCTGGGTTTTTAAGGTGGAATTTTTTTATAGTAGCTATATCTTAGAGGTCGCTTACAAATTCCTATGTTAAATTATTATATTTAGTTTATTTAACTAAGTATTTATAGCGTTTCCGCCTGCAATTTAGGCGTAGTTCTTTAATTCATTTAATATAGTATTTAGTTTTCTTATTAACTTTAATAGGTTTAGATAGTGGGTTTTGTTGACCTAAAAGGTATTTAAATTCAGGCGTAGTAAGCTAAAGTAATAATATATAGAAAACTAAGTATATATTTAAGAATTTAAAGAGTTTAAGTTAGTACGCGTATAAAGAAATTATCTAAAAGATATAGTATTTCCCTAAGGCCTTTAAGTCTAGCTTTTTAGAAAATTACTTTATTTAAATATTTTATATATTAAGCTAGACCATATCTCCTATCTGATAATTAAGTATAGATAATTATTTCTAGTTTATATAGTTTTTTTAAAGAGCTTAGACCTAAATTATCTCTTCTTAAATTAGTTATTAGATATTAGCTATTTTCTCTACCATGCAGTTAACTTCTAAGGCTTATAATACTTAGTAAAAACATTTTTAAATTCTTATAAGAGATTTAAAACCCATTTAGGGATATTAGCCTATATTAGCTAGGAATAATAAAACTTTTATAAATTTAGATATAATATTATTAGCTTTAAACTGTGTTAAAGGGAGCTAGTTTATCTAGTTATCTTACTAGTAGTTTATATATATATATAGGACTTATTTTATTACACTATTAGCTCTTTCAGTTTAGCTATTAGTTTCTAGATAATATACAGAAAATAGTTAGAGTTTAATTTATAGTTATTTATAAAGTTTATTATAGAAAGCAGAGATAAATTATGTTTCTTAGTCTAATATAATTATTTCTAAAAAACTATAGTCTATTTATATATACTAGTAAAAAAAATAGGTAATATCTATAGCAGTTATCTTACTATAAGAAATTAGATATTTATATTTTATAAGGCAATTAACTACAACTATAATATTAGTATAGTCTTTAGATTTTAGGAGGTTGGTAATAAAGTCTATAAAAATATCTTTCTATCTCCTTTTAAAAATAGAGAGAGGTTTTAAGAGGCTATAGTACTTTTCACAAAAAGCCTTAAATCTTTAGTAGGTATAGTAATAAGATATATATTAACATATTATTTTAAATATCCAGGGCTAGTAGTATTCGCGTTGTAGGATTTTAAGAGTTTTTCTATAACTAGAGTAGCCGCCAGCAGGAGAATCATACATAATTTAAAGGAATTTAATTTTAAGTTTATTATTATTTAATATTACTAGCTAGTTGTGATAGTATAACTAGCCTTTTTAGTTTTTATATTTACTTAAAGAAAGTTTCTTAAAGCGTTGGGTTTTATCCTATATTAGTAACAGAATTTCCTAAATAAACTTATTATTTAGGTATTTATTATTAATGATCTGTTAAATTAACCTATCTGTTTTAGTTAAGTTTAATTCTAAAATATTATTAAATAGTTTAAGGCAGAGGAGTGTTTATTATTAAGCTTTTTAAACTTCTTCTTAAGCTAGAGTATTTTATATATAGTAAGTAAAAGCATCTAGTTTTCCACCCTACTTATCTAGTTAGTACGTGATAGTGAAGTTAAATTAGAATAGATATTTAATCCAGTAAGCTTATTAATAACTAAGTTATTTTATTATAGTAAAGTATTAAAGATTTTTATAGTTATTTAGTACTTAAATTAGAAACGCAGCACCTTCTAATTCAGGTCTTTATTATTTAAAGTAATGTATAATAGCTAGTAGTTTCTTATTATATATTTTATAATTATATTTAGTAGGATTTAGTCTCTTGGAAAAGTAGACTATAGGTCTTAGTTTATTTTATTTATTTTTCTAGAAGAGGACTTTAGTAATTACGTAGTCTAAAAAGTCAGCTTCTATAATAATTAGTAACTTAAAATTAAAGTATTAGAGAATTAGGGCGGTTATAAATGTATATTTTAAGCATTTAAACGCCTCTTAATAAGTGTTATTAAATTTAAATTAAATATTCTTCTTCATTAGGGCTATAAGTAGGGACGTAATATAGAAAAAGTTATTAATAAATTATTAATAGAAGTTAGCAAATCCTAGGAATGCTCTTACATTCTTTATGTTCTTAAAAAATTTCTAGTTAAAAATATTCTTTATTTTATTTAGGTTTATGCTAATTCCTCTTATTAAGATTATATACTTAAGATAAGTAACTTATTCTTAATAGAACTTATATTTATTAATATTAAGTTACAGGCCAGCTTCATCCAGGGCTTTTAAGACTTATTTTATATATTATTAGTGTTTATATAAAGAATTACTATAAATTAGAATATCATTAAAGTAGGCTATATAAAATATATTAAGAAATAATTAAAGAATATTATTTACATAGTATTAGAACATGCTTAGTGCGTTAGCTAGTTTAAATAATATAATAAAATATTTAAACAAGCTATATTAGTATTATAGATAGTAATAGTAAGGCAGCTATATCTAAAAAGCTAAAGAAATTAACTATAATAGCTAATAAAGCTCTAGAATAAAAACATATGTTTAAGCTAGAAAGAAAGAATTATAAGTAAATATAAGATATACTAGCATAAGCTAAAGTATAAGCTAACAAGTAAAAATAGAAATATAAAATTATACTATAGGATTAGAAGTAGTCGCGCACGTAATTAAAGAAGACTTAGTAAATAAGTACTAATAAGAGAAATAATATTAAGACTAGACTTATCTTTATTATTTTCTTTAGCAGTATCTAATATACTGCCGGCAGGTATATAATATACGTATAAAGAATTTCCTATAAATATAAGACATAAAACAGCTTAGGGATATTTATAATTCTTTATAGTTACTCTAAAATCAAAATCTTCTCTCTAAGTTAAGACTTAAACTTAAGTGAATTAGTTTAATAACTATTTTATTAAATTTATTATATATTCTCTCTTTATCTTGTGATAAAGTATAAACTCTATTTTATTAAATCTAGAGCTATCTATTCTAGATATAGAAAGAGCTAAAAGCTTATTAAGTAATTAGTTAGAGTAAAATTACTAATATAAAACGTACTATTAAGTTAAAGTAACTTATAATATTATAACTACCCTTTTAAAGTGTAGGAAAGGATGTTGGATTGATTTTAATAATAAATTTCTAATTACAGTCTATAACAACCTACTATAAGAATGAATAGAAACTTTATTCGTTAGAAGAAAGTAGTAGTAAAGAAGAAGTTATAGCAGGATTTTTATCTACTACTAAAAGTACATCAGAAAAAAGTAAGAGTGTATAATAAATTATTTAAGAATAAGAAATAGCTATTATAGAGTTACGTAACACTCTAGTTAACCTATAATAATAAGTAATAGTAGATAAAACTAGTAGAGAAAAAACAGCCAAAATACAACCTCCTATAAAGTTTAATAGTAATAGAGATAAACTAAAAACCTTTATAGCTACAATAGACCTTTACTATTAATTTAATTAATCTTTATTTATAACTAACTAAGATTAGATTCTGGTAGCTGATATGAATATAATAGAGAGAGCTATAAAATAATTTAAACTACTTATAAAGAATTATCTAGCTAAAGAAGACTTTAACCTAGGATTAGCAGAACTTATAAACTATAATAATAATATTAAAAAAACCTTTAAAAACTATAAGAGCTTTAAGAAGGAAATAATTGTAGTCTTTAAAAAAATTAATAAAAAAATAGAGATAATTTAGAAGCTCTAATGGCTTAAATAATACACATTAACAGCTAACTATATAATAGAATTTAAGTAAATCTAATTTTAACTAGACTAGATAGATTAACCTCTAGTTATAATATACTACACAGAACTAAAAGATAGAATTAAGAATAAAATTTTCTAAAGAAAACGATCTAGCATACTTCTAGAAATCATTAAATAAGTAGTAATAATTAATAACTATTAGTACTAAAGGGAATAAGAAAAAAAGAATAACACTAGACCTATAATTTATATACTATAAAAAAATAGAAAAGATAACTAAACTTATAATGTAATAGAAATTAACCAAGTGTTAATTAAAAACATATAAGTTAATAAGTAAAAATAAAATAAGTAAACTAGAAAATAAATAAATCAGTACGTATATAGAGTATGTCTTAGTTATAGAAAAAAAAACACTTTATTAAAGACTATAAATAATAGAGAGTAGATATTAAATAGGCTTATGTTTAAACTAAAGCACTAATTAAAATTACTATAGTCTAAGTAAAACTAGCTAAAAACCAGATAACTAAAAAGGCTATTATATAATAAATTTAAAAGGAGTAATATTAGATCTATAGAAAACACATATACCTTAAATAAAAATATAAAATACTATATTAGTAGGTTAAGGATTATTTAGTAGGACAAGCTAATAATATAATTACTATTATATAAAAAATAGCTATTAAATAATACTAGGCTAGCTCTATGGAAGAAGTTAACTAATTCTATAAAATAATCTAACAGAAGAGAGGACCCTTTAGAGCAGAGAATTAGAAATTCAGATAATAATAAAATTAAGAGATAATAGAAGGCAAAAAGCTAATATCTATAATAATTAGATAATAAATAAACTAAAAATACTACTAAATTTATAGATTAGAATACTATATAGAGAAATATTATGTTACTAAGCACTAGAAAGTTATTTTAGAAGATAGAATATATAAGTACTAATAAGTATTATAGATAGCTAGTAATAAGTAGTATAAAGAACTTAGTAGATAAAAACTAGCTATATAGATAAATAAGATTTACAGATAAGAATTAATACTATTTATAAGTTATATAACCTATTACCACCCTGTTAGATATCTAGAGTTAGGATAGAACTAAAATAGAAAACTAGAGAAAAAATCTACCTTATTTATTTTATAAATATAAGACGAAGAAGCCGCTGATAGGACTATATAAAAAAAGTACTATATATATAAAGAAAAGACGCATACTAAACGAGAATATAAATAGATAGTTTATACTATATAAATTAAAGAACTAACAATAAGATAAGTACTAAAATAAATAATATAGAAATAAGAACTTAATATATAGTAAGAATTAATCTATATGGATTCTAAAGAAGAACTTTAGGACCTAAAGACTAAGAAATATAAATAATTAGACTAGGATAAGTGCTAACTAGGATGCTAATATTACTAAACTAAATACCACTAAAATAAATAGTTAGCTACAGAATTACATGCTAAACTAATAACTAAGAAATATTTCTTAAAATAAAAGTATTAAGATTATAAAAAAAAAGTAAGAAGTAAGTATAAAATACTACTATAGAACTAATACTAACTTTAGTAATATTTTATCTACGGACTAAAAAAGAAAACACTAAAGAAATAACTGCCACTTAAGAGTTAATAACTAATAAAAAACTAAAAGACTAGTAAGTAATAACTATACTACTAGAGAACTAATCTAAGATTAAAATATAAGAGTTATTACTTAACTATACACGACTTAAATAAAGACATGAAAATAAGCTATATATAGATATATATATTAATAGCTTTTAAACGTAAGCGCTTGTAGACAGTAGGGCTAGTAAAACACTTATATTAAATAAATAAATATAAAGATACTATATCTTAACTAGAGTTTTAGAGAAACCTGTAAGAGTAGTATATATAAATAATAGTCCAGTAATATTTAAAAAAGATCTAATTAATCTTAAAATAGAGAATGTGACTATTAAGGCAGCAGGTTACATAAATAACCACTATATTAAAATTATAAATCTAGGTAGTAAGAATTTTATATTAGGATAGGACTAGCTAGTATAATAGAATTTACTAATTAACTAAAGAATAAAGTCTATAGAAATTAGGAAGAACTACCATAAATAAATATAAGCTATAATATAGATAAAGAAAATGACTTTTTATAATACTACATTTATTACACTGAATAAATACTAAAGGGAATTTAGAAAATAGTTCTTTAAAAAAGCTAAAGACTAATTACTAGAATACTAAGACTAGAACTATAAGATCATACTTAAAGAGAGAACGGATCTAAAACTAGGACTATTATACTAACTATCTATTAATCAGCAAAAGGAGTTACGATGATATCTAAATAAAAACTTAAAAAAAGGGATATATACGGGAAAGTAAAAACACTATAATATTACCAACACTTTTCATACTAAAGAAAAACGGTAAATTAAGGTTATGTATTAACTATAGATATCTTAATAAAGCCATAGTAAAAAATCATTACCCTATACTCTTAATATTAAAACTTATAGATAAACTTAGAGGAGCTAAATAGTTTAGCCTTTTTAATATTAAAAATAAATACTATAAAATATAAATATTTAAAGAACACAAATAGATGACTACACTAAAGATAAGATACGGGTTATTTAAATACTTAGTTATATTATTTAAACTCACAAACGCACCAGCAACATTCCAGACAATTATTAACTATATACTAAAAGAATATCTAAACGTATTTATAATAGTATATTTTAATAATGTGCTTGTATACATGAACGGGACGCTAAAAGAATATATTAAGTATACTAAAAAGGTACTACAAAAGCTTAAGGAACATAACCTATATATTTAAACAGAGAAATATATATTCTATAGAAAAGAAATTAAATTCTTAAGGTATTTAATATCTTAAAATAGAATAGTAGTTAACCTGGATAAGGCTAAGAACATTTTATTATAGCCTATACCAATAAACATAAAAAAAGTTTATTTTTTTCTTAGATTTATGGGCTTTTACTGATAATTTATTAAGAACTATTTAAAAATCACAGCACCCTTAACGGAATTACTTAAAAAGAACTAATAATTTAAGTAGGAAGTTAAGAAAAATAAAGCTTTTATAATTCTAAAAAAGATATTCTAGGAACCACTAATATTAAAGATGTTTAATTTATGACTTTAAATAGAAATATATACGGATATATTAGACAGAACTACAGGAGCCATCCTACTATAAATATAAAATAATAAATATAAATATTTAGTAGACTTTCTATCTTATAAACTTATAACTACTAAGTTAAACTATAACATTCATAATAAAAAACTATTGATAATAGTTTAAGTATTTAAAAAATAGAAATATTACTTAGAAGGAGCTAAGCACTAAATTATTATATACTTAAATTACAAGAATCTAACAGTATTCATAATAATAAAGAAATTAAATTAATAATAAATCAGGTAGTAGGAATTAGTTTCTATATTTAATTTTTAAATATTTTATAAAATAGGAAAAGAAAATATAGTAGCTGACATACTTAGCTAACAAGCAGATTATATAAAAGATATACTAGAAATCTATAATATAATACTTAAGTAAAGATAAAATGGATTTCTGGGAAGCTTATAAATTGATATTAAACACATAGTCATTATCGAAAACACCTAGAAAAAACGAATAAGGGAATTTAATAATAGATAACTATTATAGAATTTAGACTAAGAAATAATCTATATACTAGATGAATTATAAACTAAATTAATTAAAGACTAACATTCAGCAGAAATGCACGGATATTAGGGAATTAAGAAAACTATAAAACAAATTAACAGACACTTCTAGATTCCGGGAATCTAAAGTAAGGTCAGAAAAATTCTTTTAGAATACATTAATTATAAAAAGAATAAAGTATTAAGATATAAAGAGTACGGATTTATATAACCTATACCTTCACTAAATCTACTATAAGAATTAGTTATAATAGATTTTATTACGGGAATACTAATAATTACTACCTAAAGAGATTAATAATATAATATAATACTGGTTATTATTAATAGACTAATAAAGTACGCTTACTTTAAACTAACCTATATAGAAATTAAAGCAGATAAACTAGTAACATTACTAATTAAGATTTTAATTACATGATATAGGATGCTATGAGAATTTATTATAAACAGAAATAAATTATTTATGTTAATATTTTAGAAGACGTTTATAGAGCAACTAGGGGTAGAATATTGCCTCTTAATAGCATTTTATCTATAAATAGATAAATAAACAGAATAGATAAACTAAACGCTAGAATAATATCTACAGATGTATATTAATAAACTATAAGATAACTAGATTAACTTACTACTAATAGCTAAGTTTATATATAACTCTGTAAAGTCATTAACAACAGGAAAATCACTATTCTATATAAACTATAATTATAAGCCTACGGCTTATTGAGAACTATAGAAACTAGATAAGATATCAGAACCTATAAAAAGAAAAGTTAAGAACTTATAACTACTTTATAAGGATATCATATAGAAAATCACTTATAAAGGTAATCTTAGCAAACAAATTAGGGATAAATCTAAAGTTAAGGAACTAACCTTTAAGGAGGGGGATAAGGTTTTCTTAAAAAAGAAAAATTTAGAAATAAAACAACCATCACGAAAACTAGATCACGTCAAATTAGGACTATTTAAGGTTAAACGATAAACAGGATCTGTAAATTACGAACTATAATTACCTAAAGATATAAGGATTCACCTAGTTTTCTATGTCTTTAAACTAGAACCAGCACTACAGGATGCTAAACTATAGACAAAACTTAAACTCAAGGAAGACACTACCGAGTACGAAGTTTAACAGATTTTGAACTACCAACAGTTTGGGCGTCAGTGGAAATATTTGGTCAGATAGAAAGATTATAGACTTGAGAATAACACCTAGGAGCCAATTAGGAACTTAAAGAGCAGTTTAGAGCTGATTGACCAGTATTACCAGAAGGAGCAGCGAAGGCTTGCTCTAGGACTGGGTCCAAGGCATAGGGAGAATACAGAACGTTCCATTCAAAACCAGGGAAGGAAGCGACACCAGACACTGCAGGTTACGGTGTGCCAGGTTGACTCTAACGGATTTGCTCCTCCTCTATCGTGTGAACTTCATCAACCAAGGCAAGCTCACGCTGGAACATCTCCTTCTCCTAAGAATCTGTTTAGGCTAGTTCGCGACGGATCTGACGCTCACGAGCTCTCAACTCTTCCTCACAACGACAATAATCAAGAAGATCATCCTGGGCTTTTTCTAGTTAACGGCGAAGGCGCTCCTTGTCGCGGTCCAACCGGTTCCACTCAAGCTAGGTCACAACTAGGTCACACTTCGCGTTGCGGTCAATACACTCGGAGCAACGCCTAGAGGAGAGATGGACCAAACAGCGACGACCGTTGTCGCGGCAGCGAGAACAGGGCGACAGCATGTGACAGGGTTCGTTACGGATCTGAGAAGCTAAACGGCGAGCATGTATTAGAGATGACTCAGGACATGTCATTGTTAGGAAGCTAGGCAGGAAGGAAAGGGAGTCGAGGGTCTTACAGTCTGGAACACCAAGCAGAAGACCTGCTACCTTTATACTGCTTATAGAAAGAAGAAACTATCTTCCAGGACGAAGACTTAGAAGAGGGGGATAGTGTTACGGACGGTAACAGTAAGGCAGCTGCACCCGAAGAGCTGAAGGAATTGGCCACGACAGCCAATAAAGCTCTAGAATAGAAACGTATGTTCGAGCTGGAAAGGAAGAATTACAAGCGGGCACGGGACATACTAGCACAGGCCAAGGTACGAGCTAAGAAGCGAGGACAGAAATATGGAACCATACCACAGGATTAGAAGCAGTCGCGCACGTGACCAAGGGAGACTTGGCAGATAAGTACCGATAAGGGAGATAATGCTAAGACTAGACTTATTTTCATTATCTTCTCTAGCAGTATCTAATATACTGCCAGCAGGTATACAATATACGTATAAAGGATTTCCTATAAATATAAGACGTAGAACAGCTTAGGGATATTTATAATTCTTTATAGTTACTCTAAAATCAAGATCTTCTCTCTAAGTTAAGACTTAAACTTGAGTGAATTAGTTTAATAATTATCTTATTAAATCTATTATATATCCTCTTCCTACTTTGTGATAAAGCATAAATTCTATTCTATTAAACTTAAAGCTATCTATTCCAAATACAGAAAGAGCTAAAAACTTATTAATTAATTAGTTAAAGTAAAGTTACTAATATAAAACATACTATTAAGTTAAAGCAACTTATAATTATTAGATCTGGAAAGTAGTTAGCTATTTATCTTTTTCTATTATATAAAAATAGTTAAAAGCTAAGATAATATTTAGCTTTATAAAGTATTTTATCTTACTAAAGCAGGATAAGGTTTCTTAGATTAATAGAATTAAATAATAGTTCTTAATAGTAATAGTATTTAGAGCTTAATAGTCTATATAAAATTAAAAATCTTTATTAGGTTTTTTTATAAAAATAATTAGTATAACTATAAGAGACGAACTTACTCTAATAAATCCTTTAATAAAATAGTTATTAAAATACTTTCTAAGAACTTTTAGTTTATTTTAGGATATTTTATAAGAGGTCTAAATCTAGGTTACTTTCCTTCCTTAAGGATAATCTTATAGTTATATAAATAATATTTAAATAGTCTATTAGCTTCCTTACGTAAGAATATTTAAAAAGTATTATAATACTTCTTTAGAACCTTAGTAGCTAAATTAGTATAGATTTTTAAAATTAAGACTTTATTAATATTAGCTATTAAAATAGTAAATATTTTATATTTATATTTCTAGGCTATTTATATAAAGGGGGCTGCCCTAATTAGGCAGATATCTATACTTAGTTTAGAGTTCTTATAAGAACCTTTTAGTAAAGCTTTTACTAAAGAGTCTTTAAGGCCTTAAAAAAAAGGCTTTCTTATAAAGTCCCTATTCAGTTTAGTATTAAATTTAGGTGTAAATTTAGATTCTAGGTAGAAACTTTTTAGAAAATAGTTTACTAAAAGATCCTCTAGGTAGATATTAGGTTCTTATAATTAATAGTTTATTTTAGCTAACTAGTTATTATATTAAGTTTAGATAGTTAGTAATAACTTTAGAAAGTAGGTCTATAAGCGCTATACATAAGTTATATTAAAATAAAAGCTTTTTAGTAAAAAGTTTACTAGAAAGTCCTTTAGGTAGATAGTATTTTCTTTTAAATAAATAAAGAATTAAGACAGGCGCAGGCAATAGACCTAGTAATAGAAAGTATTAAAAAGTAGCTTTTATAAGTTATAGTTAAAGTTAATCTTATGTTTTCTTATTTAAGATTAGCTAAAAATCAATTCATGGTTTCCTATAGCTATTATAAAGAGATAGATTTTCTTAATATAATTTATATAGTAAAGAGTTATACTAGTAGTATATAAGATATAACCCCTTTTAAAACATTTATTATTAAAACTAGTAGGATATAAGACGTTTGGAAATAGTAAAAAATAGAGTTTTTAAATATTAACTAAAGATCTACTAATATAACCTATACTAGTTACTCTAGTATTAATTAAAGCAGTAATAGAGTATAACGAGCTATTTTATTAGATAATACACAGAATATTTACTTAATAGTTTTAAGAGTTAGTTATTAGGTAAGAGGTCTAAAGGTTAATAGAAATTTAATATTAGAAATATTTTAAGAAGTAACTTAATACTAGAATAAAGCTTTTAGTGGGCTAGCTTAAGGAGTTTAGAAATATTCTTATCTATAAAAAGATTTAAATTTAGAGAAAGAATAAAAGCAGGTCACTTATTAGGGTTAGAATAAACTTATAGATTAAAGTTCTAGTAAAGAAATAAAATAGTTTTAGAAAATATAATTATATTTATTATACTTAAAATATTAGCTATTATGCTTTTAGGCTTTTCATTTAGCTGACTTAATAAAAGCATAATTAGAGATATTAATTTCTATAATATTAAAATCTCTTTATAATACAGATTACAGCCTAGTAAGATACAGTAAAAGAAAATACTAAAAATTATTATTATATAAGGATATCAGGTTAACGTAGTTATTTAATGTATTAGAGATTTTAATATCTATTATTATCTAATAGAGATCATCATTTAATAACCTTTTTAACTAAATAATTAAACTAATTTCATTTAGTCCAGTGTTAGCAGCTAGTTTATAGAATTTAATAAAATAAATAATAAAACTCTTCCGTTCTTAGTAAAATAAATTAAGCTTATTTAAGATAGTAAGTTTTCTATTTAGGTCTCCGTATATAGCTCACAAAAAGACGATTAATTATTTTATTAAATATATATCCTTATTTATAAAAGAATTTATAAGTGTTATCGGGTCCTTCTCTAGCCTTAAATATATATATAAAAGTTAAGAGTATTTAGTAGGGTATTAGTTAGCATTATCTTTAAGCTTATAGTTAAGTTTTCTAATAAAAATACGTAGGTCCTTTCGTTTTCTAGTAAACATTAAAGGGTTAAGTAAATAGTTAGATTTTATTATTATTAATAATATAGTAAGTTCTAGTGTGATAATTAATCTCACGTTTCTAACTATAACTTAAGAAACTTAAAGATAGGTACTAGTTATAGTTATAGATAAGATTAAAATCATAAGACTTAAGCTACTTCCAGATAAACTAGTAACAAGAGCTAGACTTTTTTTAACAGGGGAGATAGTAATAATAGAGGTTAAACTAGTAGATACTTACTTTATTTTATTAAGCTTAGTATAAAAAGCTTTTATACTCTCTTTATATTAGGTTTCTTGCTTTATTAAAGTGTCTATAAGTGATTTATTACTCGCCTTTAGAGTTATAAGTTAAGAGATAAGGTCTGTAAGGATTTTAGCAAGGTCCAAATTATCTATTATAAGAAATTAGTAAAGACGTAATGTAATATCACGGTAGTGCTATAAGCAGAAGGTTAAGTGCTTAATAAGAAGTATTAATTAATTACTAAATATAATACCAAGTAATAAGTCAAGATATTGCGTGAAGAAAGAAAGAATATAATAAGTTATAAGCTAAAATATTTAAGACAAGAGCTTATACGCTAGCATAAGGCTAAAGTATAAACATATAATATAAAAAAAAAGCTTATAAAAAGGCTTTCTTAGAAGACCCTTATATTACAGATAGTTACCGTGATACTAGCCTAGTTTTAAGAAATTTATAATAGAGCTATAAATTATATTTTTTTTATTAATATTAATATTAATAATAATACTAAGCTAGCCTTTACAAAAAGAAAGAAGTATATATTATATATAAGTTTTTTTATTTATATTTTTAGTGTTTTAATCTTATTCTCTTAATTAGCTATACTCTTAAGTGTGTTATTTAATAGCTAATAAAGCTTAATAAGCTTATAACTAGTCTTATTAAGCTTAGTTTTAGTTATGTTAAGTACTTTTCCTAATATATTAATATAATTATAATATATAAATACTTTAAAATAGCTATACTATAGCTTACTAGTAATTATTACTTAATTAAAAATTATTAGAATAGAAAGCGTAACCTTTATTTTCTAAAGCTTATAAATATTAGTTTCTTAAATAGTACTCTTAATAGTAACTATAAAAAATTTCTTATTATATTATGCCTAGATATAGAGCTTCTTAATAGTATAGTTTTTTTTAATTATATTATTAAAATAGTACATAATAATACACCTAAGTAACTTAAAAATAAATATATAGTTATTATTAGTAATTATTATTTTAAAACTAATTCTTATTTCTAGTATAGAAAGCTTTTCTATAGTTTTAGTCTATTTATTTTTATATATATATAAAGCTTCTAGTTTCTAATAGAGTAAAGTAATTAGCTAGTTCTCTAATAAAAAGAAAATAAGCTAATAGTACTTATAGGAGTTAGTTTCTCTAATATAAAGAAGATAATAAAAAAAGAATTTACTAAAGCTCTTATAGCTTTCTTTTAATTTAATAAGTATATTATTTATTACTATAGGTTTTTTAGTTACTTATTAAATTACTTTTAAGGTCTATTATGCAGAGCTTATATAAACTATTATTTAAAGTTTTAATTACCCACTATTATAAAGCTTTCTAGTAGAAATTATATACTTAATAAACTAATAACTTAGTATAGTTATATAATTAATCCTCTAAGGGTAGTTATTAATAAATTAAATACTTAAATTAATTACATAATTTAATCTTAATATTATACCGTTGTTGTCTAGCTAAATAAGAGAAATTTTAATATAATATAATAACAAGCTTAGTTTTTACGTGTTATAGTATAAATATAAGTTAATAAAATAAATTAGCTTTATTTTAGCTATACTAAGATAAAAAGAGAAAAGATACTAAAGAAGCTTACTTCTAAATAAAATAGTATATAGCTTAAGTACGTACTAGTTATAATATTATATAATTTATAATAAGCTAAATAAGTAGTACTGTCACATTTAGCTATATATACATATTAAATATAGTTAAGTTTTCTATAAAAAAAAGGTAGTATAAAATTAGTAACACTATTATAAAAAATAAGATACTTTCTTTTTTATAAAAGAAGTTACTAACTACTTACTAAAAACTAGAAGTTATATAGTTAGTATTAACATTTTTTATAAAAATACTTATTTAAGTTAATATTTAGTACAAGTATATATAATAGTTATTATAAACTTTTATTAAATATAAAAAGCTTTAAATATAAATAACTACTTAATACTTTATAAAAATAATATAAAACAACTATTTAAAGTTACTATAGTAAATATATATATATATATAAAGTAGTATAAAAATAAAAGTTAAAAACATGCCACTAAATAGTTACTTTAAGAATAAATTTACGTATATTTTTTATAAAGTTTAAGTATAAAAATATACTTTATATAAGTACTATTTTTATATACTAGTTAATATTTTTTTAATTTATTTTAAGTTTACTTAAAGTAATAACTAGTATAATCCTAAGTTATTAGATTTTTTTTTACTTTTAAATTTAAAAGTAAAGAGTTTATATACTATATATTTTTAAATTTTACTATTTATATAAATAAGTAAATTTAGTATAACTATTTAAAAATAATTAAAATATTATATAATAAAAACCTACTTACTTATATTCTTAGTATACTAAACTTCTTTTTATTAAGAGTTTTATAAAAAACTATTTTTAATCTTTATAATGTAAGCTATTTAGTAT
The DNA here is from genome assembly GCA_010093925.1 of Zopfia rhizophila CBS 207.26. NCBI lineage: Eukaryota > Fungi > Ascomycota > Dothideomycetes > Zopfiaceae > Zopfia > Zopfia rhizophila. The sequence goes on from ML994626.1 coordinate 720,394, forward strand.
AATTTTTACTTAATTAAAAATAGTATAAAAAACCTTATATTAAGTAAAGTACTAGTACTAAAATAGTAAAGTTAAAAAGTATTAATAAAAATTAAAAGTAGTATACTAAAAAATAAAACTAAAAGTAAATAGTTAATTATTATTTTAATTTATTACTTTATAAGTACATAAAAATTATAGTTAGTTATTTTTTATAAATAAAGTACTTTAAAATTAGTTATTACTAAGTATAGTAAAGTACTTTCTATTTAATTTAAGAAGGAGATTTTTTATTTAAAACTTATTTAAAATTACACTAAAGTTTTTTACCTATTAATTAGTTAAGAAATTATTACCTTATATAAACAAACTTTAAGTAAGGAATATTAAATTACTATTACTTATTACTACTAAAACTTTTTACGTAACTAATACTTTTTTTGTATAACTAATATTTTGTTATATACTTTACTAATAAGTTTATCTTCGTTTTACTATAAGTATAGTAACTCTAAAAATAGTACTATTAATAAAATAAACTATACTACTTAAAAAGCTTATTACGTGTACTATAAAAATATTTGTTTTATATTATATGTATATATAACTATATTCTTTTTTATAAGAACTTTATAGCTAATAAACTATATAATATAAGTATAAAGCTACTTTACTTTTATTTTTTACTTTAATTATTATTATTTTTTACTATTTTATACTTTTACTAAAAGTAGTTATATTTATATAATGCTTAATACTTTTAGCTCTATCTTCTTTACTATAAGATTTTTTAAATATATTATATAGCTTTTTACTTTTTTAATAGCAACACAGTCTCTTTTATTATTTATTAAGTAAATTAAATAGTAATAATATCTTAATTTAAGCTAATACCTATTATGTTTAGGCTAAAATTTAAAGGCAACACTATATTAAGTATTAAACAGAAAATAAAGTGTTATTTATATTATTTATTTTATTATTAATAAAACACTAAAAGAAGCTAAATTAGTTTTTTTAGTTAATTTCTTTATTCTAAAATACTAAGCTAAACTAGTTCTTATAATTAATATCTATATTTTAGAATACTAAGCTAAATTAGTTTTTATAGTTAACATTTATATTTTAGAATACTATATTTAATAAGTTTGTTTTCTACTTTATTTATACTCTTTAATATAGGTTTATTTTATAATTTACTACTACTTAACTCTCTTATAAATCTTTTAAGTAATATTTTCTTAAATAGGTCTTACTTTAGCTCTATAAATTAATAACTAGTTAAGTAGTTTTATACCTGCTTTAATAAGCCTATAATAGAAACATATAATACTTATAATACTTATAATAAATACTAGTTTAATATAAAACTTGTAAATAAAAAGTACTTTATTTATTATAAAAATAAGGTTAAGTACTTAAGACTTAAAAATAGCTCTTAAGATCCTAATTTAATGCCTTTATTTAGTTATAATAATAAAATGGACTTTAGTTTATAACTTAAAAAGTTTCTAAAACTTTTTTCTATAAAAAGGATATTAATTACTTAAGTATATATCTTTATAAAAGTCTGCTAATATTAAAGTACCTAATATAAATATATAAAGCATATTTATTACTTTTTATATAACATTAGAAAGATTTTTACTTTACTATTTTTTTTTCTTAGAATTTTGATATTATACTCTTTAAACTATTTTATTCTTCTAATAATAATTATAAGCATGTTAACTAATAGTTTTAAAATAATTACTATATATAGTGTTAAGCTGTTTACTATTAGCTATACTTTTTATAGTATAATTTTAATAGTTATAGAAATATTACTATTAATAATAAAGTCTTAAGTACTATTTCTAATAATAATTATATTAACAGTAATTTATTTACTATTAAAATAAATAAATTATCTCCATAGTTTACTTAATAAAAATAGTCTATAAATATTATATAAAGAGGTTTTATTTATAACTAAGTAACTAAGAATTTAGACACTAATATAGAAATACTTTACAAAAATAATAGTAAGAACAACAGTAAAGATAATAGTAAAAATAATAATAAAAATAATTTTGCTTTTTAAGTTATTATAGTTCTAAACCTAGTTTTTAATACATAGAAGTTAGAAGTTTTATAATGTTAAAACCTTAGTTTTATTATTTATAACATTTATTTAATATACTTTTTTATTAGAGTTTAATTATAGTAAGATGTTACTAAGTAGAGCTTTTCTAATATATTTTTCTATAAATATAAAGGAGTTTATAATACCTTACTAATAATATATTAACTATAAGTTTTATATTAAGTATATATTACTATATAAAAATAGCTGTATAACACAACATTTATGCTTTTATTATATAGCGTTTAATATAATTATACAAAAGCAAGTAAACATAAAGTTTAGTTTCTTTATATTAAGAATATTTAATAATAAAGGAATTTCTATTAATAAGTTTTAAAGTATTTTTAAAAATAACAGTATATAGTTTATAGCTATACTAAACTTAGTTATGTGTTTTACTAGAATTTTTTATAAACCACGCCCTTTTTAAGCAGATAAAAATAGAAGTTTTAAAGCTATAGTACGTAATTCTATTTTATTATTTACTAAAACTAACACTAAAATTAATACTAGAACTAATACTAAGACTAATACTTTACTAAATATGGCAACTAAAAAGTCTAAGCTTATTTATTACTTTCTTTATAGCTAATTACTATTAAAATAACTTAATATAATATCTCTCTTAATATAATAAGTAAAACAACGCTATTTTTGCCACTAAAATTAAGATTATATATAATAATGTTTAGAATAATTCCTATATTATCATTTTTTATTTTACTGTTGTTTTTAAGCTTTTAAGAATAAAATACTTACTTTTAAGTTTAGTATTATTAATAGTTAGAATTGTTTTAAATAGTAGAGTTATAGTAGTACTTATAATTATAGTATATACTACTATAAAAACGTGCTAGATATTAATAAAAAGCTTTTTAATAAAAATAACTACAAGGCTTTAACTAAATTTACTAGGTTTTAAAAAGTATATATTTTTACTATATATTCTTAACTCTAGTTATAAAATATTATTAATAAAAAATCACTTCTTTTACTTACTTATTCTAATATAACTTAGAACTTTAAGTAATTATTTTCTATTTTAATTAGAATTTAAATTTACTATTATATAACAGTATATTGCTTAAAGTTTAATAAGAAAATAAAGTAAATTAAGTGCTAATTTTCTACTTTCTAGCTATTTATTAAATTTCCTACTATTTCTTAAAATAAAGGTAAGTTATACTATTAGTTTTACTCTATATATAACTACTCTTAATTAAATACATACTACTGTATGCTTTTAATAGAATAGTTTATTAATATTAATATTTAACTATACACAGGTACTGTTGGTGTAATAGTATATAATAAAAAATATACTACTAAGTAAAAGCAATAGTCTAATAACTATAAAATTATAATTACTAGAATTTTATTAAAACTTAATTTTAAGAGGCTGCTACACATTTTTGTTATAAAAATAATAAATAAGCTTATTAATAAGTAAAACTAGTTTACTTAAAAAATTATCTATTTTCTTTTTAATCTACTCTTAATTTATTACTCTTGTTAGGTACTTAATGTTAATTATTAGTTAAAAAAGAGCTAGCTAAATACGTACTATTTTATAAAAAAAGATAGTAAAAATAATAAAACTCTTTATTATAGTAAAAGTTTTTTCTAAAAGTATAAGAATTATCTTAATTTATTTAATTTTTCTTTTTATAATTTTCTTCTTAAATATAACTATACTAGTAATATAAAAAAGAGGCCTTAAGCTAAACTAAGAGTTTTAAACTTTATACTTTAATATTATTTTAACTATAACTTAGTACAGTTTACTTGTGTTAAACTTATACTATATTATTTATTTTAGAAAATAAGTAAAATTCTTTTATTTAAGAGTAAAATATTTATTATATATAAGAAAACTTACTAGTATTATAAGTTTAACTATATTTATTTATAAAATAATTTATATAAAGAAAAAAAACTACTTGCTAAAGAAAATAATTTTAACTTTAAAGATATTAATAAAGAAGAGAAAGACTTTAAACTATTTTAAAAAAAATTAGCTACTTATTAACTAGATATATAAAGTATTTTAGTTAATAAAAAAAACTTAAAAGATTGTTTTAAAAATCACGTAATAAATTAGTTTATTTAAATTAGTACTTACAACCTTAATCTCTTTATATACTAAAAGTAATAAAAGGCTAATTATTTTATTAACTTTACTATTTAGACTATAGGTACATATAAGACTCTTATTAAAAAAATAAAAGTTATTTAATAAACTTATTATAAACTATTATTAGTTATTTTTAACTAGAGAAAATCCCTTACAGTAACTAGTTAACTTAGATAAAGAAGTAGAATTTAAAAAAACACACGTTATAAAATTTACTTCTATTAAGCTTAATAATTTAGCTATTACTTATAAATATTATTTTCTTATAATTTATATAATATTTATAGGTTATACTATTTATAAAATTTCTAGTAAGATACGAAATATATTATTTCGTATTCTAATTAAAGGTATAGAGTTTACTAAGTTATTTTTATAAAGTTTTTAGGTTCTTTAAGCTACATTTAAAAATGTTTATTATCTAGTTATAAATAAAAAATCTATAGTTAGCTTAATAATGTTAGCTTAAGTTAATTTATAGTATAAAAAAATCTTTTTATTATCTAATTATCTCTCTTTTAATAGCTTGAGTATTGTTTTAGGTAAAAACTTTTTTTAACTTCTACTTATAGATACAAGGCTTTTATATAATACTTATATAATTTAAAATATAAGTAAAATGTTTAGGTAGTAGTTATATTAACAGTTTAAAAAAACTATTTTTCTTAATATTATAATATAATAGTAGAGTTATAATTAAAAGACTTTTTATAATATGTTAAGCTATCTTTATATTAGAAAGATTATAATTTAAAACTAGCTTTTATTTACTACTAGGATTTAATTAACGCTTTTTATAGATAATATTAGTTTATTCCAAAATATCATTTATATCTATATTAAAAGAAAGTAAGTTTAGGAGTTAAATTACTACTAGTTATAAAAGTATAGAGGCTAAAAAGTTTATTATAAAAAAAACTAAAAACTTAAAAACTTTATTTTCTTTAAGTATTAGCTTACAGGTTATGTTTATAAATAATATATAAATAAAAAAAGCTTAGTAAACAGTACTTTAAGTGTATTAAATAATATTATATAGTTTAATAATACTATAAACTTTTAAAAGAAAGCTTTTTTAGTATTATTTATTACTTTTACTAACTATAATAGGCTATTTCTATATAAGACTTTAGGTAATAAAAGTACAGTACTAATTTTCTATTATTATTAGAATTTCTAGTATAAAAAAGTTATATGTTTATAAACTTAGTTTCTTTTAGTAATAGCTTATATTATTATTATTTATAAGTTTTAAAATATTACTGTTAAACAAGCAGTATTAAGTATATTAAATAAGAAAAACTTTATTTTTAAATTAACTTATATAGCTATTTTATACTGTAAGTTTTTTTTTAAGTGTGTTATTTATAAATAGTTTTAACTTTTAAAAATTAAAGTAAAAGAAAAGTAACATAACGCGTATAAAATAAGTTAATATTAATAAATAACTTTAACATTAAGTTACAGCTTTTAATACAGTGTTTAGATTTTAAAGAAAAGTAAATATATATATATACTAGTAAACTAATACTAACTAATACTTAAGAATACACTATTTTATATTTATTTCTACTTAGAACTATTAAGTAGCTTAATTTACGTACTAACGTTTTTTAGCATAAAATCATTATTATCTAAAGGCTAATTAAGTAAGTATTTAGTATTATTCTTATTAAAATTCTTAAAATAAAACTTTCTAGTAAAATTTCTAATTATGTTAAACTAAAAGGCACCTAGAAAGCTAAGATATTTTAAGATAAATACTAACTAAATTTTAGACTTAAGATAATAGTTATAAGATTATGTTGTAGTTACTGCTACTATAATAACACATTCTAAACAGCTAAATAAGCTATAAAAGAGTGGAATTAAGTAGCTACTAATTAAATCTACTTTAAGTGTTAAGGTGCTATATTTAATAGCTAAAGTATATAAAACTTTTAAAACTAGAATCTAAATTCTATTAGTAATATACTAATACCTAGACTAATATTTTACTTTATAGTAAATGCTAAGTAGTATAGTTAACTTTTTTTTATTAGAAATATCTTTAAGATTTACGTTTTTTTATGCTTAGCTAATTTAGTTAAAACGCTTAGCTTATATTATTATTATTAGATATTTCTAAACAGATATTAGTCTTAATATTAGTTTAAAATTAAGAAAATATATACTAATTTTAAATTGTGATATGCTTATAAGCCTTATTATATATCTAAAATCTATTTAAGTAAAAAGCTGTCTTAATTTCTTAGTAGTGCTTTTTAATATTATACCTTAAAAATATTATATTATACACTTCTATATTATAGAATCTACTATAACTAAATTTTTAAGTACTTAAAGTTATTTTTTTATATTAGTAATTAGCTTTGCTTTGTCATTATTACATGCTTTATTATTACTAAAAATAAAAGATTAGGTAAAATAATTTTTATTAGAATTATATAGCTTTACTTTTTAGGTCTAATAAATACTACCTTTAAATCTACTAATATTAGTAATTAATATTAAGACTAATATCTTATCTACTTATAGTTTCTTAATAGCTTTAGTTTTTGTTCTTTACTTTAAATTTTTAGTTATAGTTTTTTTATTCTTTTTTTTAGTAGTATTAATTTCAGCTATATAATTCTTTACATATTTTATTTAATATTTTAATATAAATTTATTTGTTATGTTTTTATCACGTGTTAATGTTAGCTTTTTATTTTCTAAATTATTATATTTATTTTTCTTTTTAGTAGGATGCGCATTATCTAAGTATTTATTATTATTATTTTAATATTTATTTAGTAACGTTATAGAGGCAGGTTTTATATTATATTTTAGAAACATAATAAATAGCTAGTAAATAAAATATTACTAAAATATAATATTAGTTTAGATATTAGTTTATGCAAAGTATAAACTTACAAAGATTATTTTAGTAAAGTTAGTAAGTTCGTGTTAATAAAATAGTAAAATAAAATTAAGTAAATAAATAATCTATATACTAAGTAGCTAATTATATACTTATATTTTACTAAAATTTCTCTTTTACTTACCTTTATTTTTATTTTTACATGTTTTTAATTCTAACACGTTATAAATTTTAATACTTATTTTAATATTTATTTTTATTATTAATTATTTTACTTTAACTAATGCTTGTTTAATACTTTAATTATAGTTAATATTAAGTAGATTATGCCTACTAGCTTTAATAAGCTTTATAAAAATTTAAATATAGAACAGGTAATACTTACTAGCTCTAATAAGTTTTATAAAAATCTTTTTAATATAAAGTAGGCTATAATTACTAGTTCTAATAAACTTTATAAAAATCCTTTTAGTAAAGTACTATATAAAACTGTAGTATACAAAACTATTACTTTTATAAATTAGTTTTTAGTATTAGTCTTAATATTAATTATAACTAACTAATATTTTATTTATTAGTTTTAATAAGCCTTATAAAAATCTTTTTAGTATAAATTAAGTTATATTTATTAGTTTTAATAAGCCTTATAAAGATCTTTTTAGTATAGAGTAAGTTATATCTACTAGTTTTAATAAATTTTATAATAATCTTTTTAGTAAAGTACTATATAAAACTATAATATATAAAACTATTACTTTTATAAATTAGTTTTTAGTATTGGTTTAAGTATTAGTTAATTATAACTAATACTTTACTTACTAGTTTTAATAAGTCTTATAAAAATCTTTTTAGTAAAGTAGTACATAAGACTATTACTTTTATAAATTAGTTCTTAATATTAGTTTAAGTATTAGTTAATTTTAATTAATATTTTATATTTTTTTTTTATTTTAAATACGTATTAAACAGTTTTTTGTAGCTTTAGCTAGTAATAAATCTTAAGTTCTACCATTTTTATATTTTAAGCCTCTTAGTAATTATTGTAAGTGTAAAACTAGTAGTATATTTTTTTAGTTTTTATTTTATTTTTTATTTTTATTTTTATTTTTGATATTATGTTAACAATTTACAACTAGCGTGTTATATAAATTTAAATATTATTAATATTACTAAAAACATTTATTAAAGTGTTTTTTATTTTAGTAACTAGTTTATAAAATTATTAGAGATTTTAATAATAATTTTTAGTTTTAGACTATAGTTTTTAATACTCTACAAAAAGCTGTAGAAACTTTTTTAATTAATATTTTCAAAAGTAAGTGTTTCTAGGTATTAGTTTTAGTATTAGTTTAATTAACTTTAGCTATTAATCTATTTACTATTTATACTAAATAAGTTATAATTTAGTTTAAGAATTTTAATTAATTTTTTTAAATTATTTACTACTTAGCTAGCTATATTAATCTTATTAGTAATATAAATTTAGCTTATATTACTAAAGCCAGCTATTACTAGTAGGAGCTAATAATAAAAGAATAAAGCTAGATATAAAGTTTACATAGAGTTGGAATTTAGTATTTTATTTTTAAATAGAAATTTTAGTAACTATTTTAGGCTTAGAAATAAGTAAAAATTTATACTATAAACTTACTATAAATACCTACTAGTAACTTAAAATTTTAAAATAAATATATAATATATTTTACTACACTTAGTCTACTAACATTTATATTAGTTTTAGTATTTTATATGATTATTATACTATTAAATATACTTTTATTAATAATTTAGTTATAATTAAATACTTAAAAAAACCAATTTAGTTTCTAATAAAAGTTAATTAATAATTTTGTTATTATAAATTTAATAAACTTATTTTTTTACTTACTACAAGTTATTTTACAAAACTTAATATTTTTATATTAACTATTTTTTTAGTACTTAATATAAAATTATTTAGTATTTTAATATAAAGTATATATAATATTTATATAAAAAAATTAAAGTATATTAAAAAAAATTAATTAGTTATTAACTTTTTACTACACTATACTAATTTTTATAAAATAGTTAAATACTATAAATATATAGTATAAATACATGTAGTAAAATATACTTAACTTAAAAAAATTAGTAAACTAAGTAGTTAAATACTAAAGAATATAAACTATATAGTTATAGTTTTTTACATTTAGTAGTTTTATATTTTAGTTAAAAGTACTTTTATATTAGTTTTAATACTAATACTAATTTTTTTACTAGTATTTATTACTATTACTAATTAATATAATATTTAGTAAATATATGTTTATTTAAGTAAGTATTATAATACTAATTACTTACTTACTTAGCTTTTTTTAAAAAAAAAATAAGTATAAATATAAAAATATAAACTTTTAAAGTACTAAATATACTATATGGTAAAAATAGTAAAAATACGTTAATAAAAGTAAATAGTTAGTATATAAAGTAATTTATTAATTAATATATTAAATAGGAAATAAAGTAATAAATAAAAAGTAAACTACTAAAATAGGTTTTAATAGTATTTACTCAAACTTAAAGTTATTAAAAAAAGTTAGATATATATAGTATAAATAGAATAAACTAGTAAAAAAAACTATAATATAGTAAGTTAACTAGTAATAAAAGTAAATAAAGTATTTACTTAATTAGTTTTATAAGTAGCTTAAAAAAACTAAAAGTAAGTTATAATAACTATATAGTATTATTATAGTAACTATTTATAATACTTTATAAAAGTTTTTTAAAAAGTTTTTTTATAACTTTTTTTTTATTATATATTTATGTATTAGCTATGTACTAGTATATAGACCTTACTTTAAACATTTCTACTTAATAAATTTTTTTTTTTGGTTTTCTTTATATAACATTTTAAACTATTACTTAGTATTATATATAGTAATTAATTAATACTTTGTTATAAGTTCTTAACTTTCTAATAAAATAAATAACTTAGAACTTATTAAATTTTTTAGAAACCTTACTTTTAACTTTTAATTCTAAAAGTAAGTAATAAATTACTTATAAATACTTTAATTAAATAAAAGACTTGCTACTAAAAAAGTATAAAAAGTTTTTATAAAAAACTTTATAAGTTAAAGTAAGTATTTACTTATTTAGTTTTTACTATTATTATTTTCTTTATTAATAAAAATCTAGCTTTTGCTACTATTATATTTAGAAATAGCTTAAGTTTTATAAACTTATTACTTATAGTAACTTTAACTATTTTTTTTTTTACTAACTTTATTAAAATAATTACTTAACTTTTCTACTTTTTTTAGCTAATATTTTAAATTATAAATATTTATTAAATAACTATATAATAAACTAATAGAAAATAAGAACTAGTATTTAATTAAATAAGTATATTTTTACTATACTATTAGCTACTTATAAGAAAAAGCTTTTAATTTAGTAAGATTTTTTTAATTAAATACTATATAGAGTTTAGTAAACTTACTTAAAAGTATTTATAAAAATTTAAATTAAAATCTTACTATGTAATGAAAGTTAGTTTATATAAATTAAGAAAACTAAACCTTTTTTTTTATAAAATTCTATAAATATATCTAAAAGTTTAAATAAAATAACTTTATTCTAATTATATATTTAATAAAAGTTTTTTACTTAAACTTTTACTATATTTTACTTAAAGTTGACTTTTTAAACAATTTTATTAAAATTGTAAATATAATTAGTAAATATTATAATAATATACTTATATTAGCTTTAAAAAAAACTAATACAACTTATATTATTTAACTATAAGATTAGAAACTATATTATAAAAAATTCTAATATTATAAAAATTAATACTATAAGCTACACTCTTTTTTGTTTAGTTAAAAGAAATATATTTAAAAAATCTTTATTTTAAATATAATAAATATAGTTACTTTATTTAAAATTACTAATTTTTTTTACTTAAAATTTAATTTATTAGTTTACTTTAAAGAAGTATTTTTTAACAATCGTTTTACTTATTTTTATTTAGTTCTAATAAAATCTATAGTTAAAAACTTAACTTATTAAAAGCTTTATTTTAAAAATAAGTTACTTTTTAAAATACTTTTAATACTAGATTTTTTTTTGTAACCTATAAACCTTTTATTTAATAACCAACTTTTAAAACTACTAGGTAAATATTTTATATATAATTTAATAAAATAACTTATTTTACTTTATTACTACTTTAATTAATACTAAAGTAACTAGTATAAGTTATATTAGAAGATTTTTAGTTAGTACTTAAAAATTCTATTTTTTACTATTTTTACACGTTCTATATTCTATTAGTTTTAAAACAAAATAACTTAAAAATAGTTATATTTTATATACTACTAGTATAACTTTCTACTATGTAAATTATATTAAAAAAAATTGCTTTTATGTAATAGCTATAAACTTTATAAATTCATTTTTAACTAACTTTAAATAACAAAGTATAAAGTTAATTTTAACTATAATATATAAAAACTACTTTTTAATATTTTTTATTACTAAACTTATTACTTATACTTATTTTAATTACTTATACTTATTTTAATTACTTATACGTATTTTAATTACTAACACTTTTAAAAAATCTACTAACTACTTAAAAAACGTTTTAGTAAAGCTTTTACTAAAAAGTTTATATTTTAATATTACTTACTTACTTTATTTTTAAACTTGCTTTTTAAAGTTACTACTAACTACTTAAGTATAATATAATTAGTTAGCTAAAATAAACTATTAATTATAAGAACTTAATACCTATTTAAAAAACTTTTTAGTAAACTATTTTTTAAGAAATTTTTACTTAAAAGCTAAATTTGCATTTAAATATGTACTTAAATTTAATATTAAGTTAAATAAGAACTTTATAAGAAAGCCTTTTTTAAAAAACTTTAAAAACCTTTTAGTAAAAAATTTATGAAAAGGACTTTACTAAAAGCTTAACTTTAATTTAAAAATAAATATTTATATAATAAAAACATTACTTTTTACTTAACTTATTTAAAAATATAAGTATAATATTTTTACTATTTTAATAACTAATATTAATAAGGCTTTAGTTTTAAAACTTTATACTAACTTATTTATAAAAGTTTTAAGAAAATATTATAATATACTTAAAAAATTTTACGTAAAAAAGGTAATAAGCTACTTAAATACTAGCTTTATAACCTTCAGATTATTTCTACAAAAGAAAAGTAACCTAAATTTAGACTTTTCTATAAAATATTTTAAAATAAACTTAAAGTTTTTAAAAAGTATTTTAATAAATATTTTACTAAAAATTTATTAAAGCAAGTTCTTTCTCTATATTTTCTTTTATTATTCTTATAAAAAAACTTAATAAAACTATTTAATTTTATATAAATTACTAAGCTTTAAATGTTATTACTATTAAAAACTATTAACCTTTTTTATAAGTGAGTAAGCTATACAAGTGAGTGAGCTACTTTTACTAAGAATTACCTTTTCTTTAATAACTTTACGAAAACTTAATATTATTTAGCCAAAATTTAAAATTGACATTTTAAAGATTAGATGCACACAGTATTAAATTCGCATTATAATAATCTAACGTAACCATAAATTATTAAGCTTAGAATTTACCTTTTAAAAATTTAGTTTTTAGCTATTAATATTTTAATAACTATTAAATAAGAAACTATAGATATTAAACTTAAGCTATTTTATATATAATTAAGACTATATTATACTTTTAGAGTAATAAAATAAGTAGGTTTTTAAGATCTTTAAGTAAGGAGAAATTTTAGCCCCCACTTTTTAATATCTTAAAAATTACTAATACTATAGCTTTAAAATCCTAATATATTATAGATTTAGGTACTAATACCTTGTATTTAAGTTTTTATAATTTATTATTAAGTAATAGTATAAATATAAATAGCTAAACTTTATTTTAAAGTAGTGTAGATTCTAAGCTTAATAACTTATAATTACGTAAGATAATTATAATGCAAATTTAATACTAGGTGCGTCTAATATCTAGAAAGCCAATTTTAAATTTTAGCTAAATAATATTAAGTTTTCGTAAAGTTTTTAAAGAAAAGGTAATTCTTGGTAAAAGTGGCTCACTCACTTGTATGGCTCACTTACTTGTGAAAAACGTTAATAGTAATAATAATTTAGTTTTTAAAACTAATTTTAAAAATAAATATAATAAAGTTGTTTTTTACTTAATAGTTTTATTAAATAATTTAAATAAATAGTTTTAAAAGCTTTTTTTAGTAATTAAATTGTTTTTAAAATTTAGATTAAATATATTATAAATTTAGACCTAAGTTTTTTATTAATTTACCTGAAACTAAAATAATTTATAGTTAATAGTTTAACTGTATTTTATATTATTTTTAGTAAATATTTTTATATTTAATTAGTATACTTAAAGTACTTTTATAAAAAATTTGTTAGAAATTATAACATTAATATGAAGTTATAAATAATGTTTAATTTTTTAATTAAAGTTAAATAAGCTAATAAACTAATTTATTTTAAATAAGTATATATATACTAAGTGCTATATTTTTATTTAAAAATATAAATAAACTTATTAGTTAGTAAAAATTTTAAATAGTACTTATAATTAAATACTTTAAAATTAAATTTTCTAAAAATTTTACTAATTAAAAGAAGTTTATAATAATTATTTTTTTTTTAATTTTTATTCACTTAAATTTCTAAAAACTACTTAAACTTACTTTTTTATTGTAATTAATAACTTTATAATAATATATATTTAAATTTTTATAAAATAATTTTTTTTGTATATATAGTTATAATATTATTAATGTATAAAAATATAATTACTTTACTACTTATAAATAATTAAATAAATTTTTATATTTTTTTAAACCAAAATTAAAAAGTACTTTATAATGTTTATTATACTAAAGTTATAGTAATTACTTTAAACTATATAATATTTAAGGTAAAAGTAAAATTAGTTAAAAATACTTAAAATTCTATACTAGTATATAGTAATTTTTTTTATTAGCTTAATATTTAAAAAAAGTTAATAATATTTTATTACTAAATCTTAAAATTTAATATAATTATAAAAATTATAAAAATTAAGATTTTTGTACTATAATACTAGCTATAAATATATTTTTATAAGTAATTTGTAAATTAGTTTATATATAAGTTTTTACTTTAAATTTAATTAAAAATTTAAATAAATTTTTTTTTAAATATTTAATTTTTTTTTTAGTAACTAAAAGAAATATCTTTATTATTATATAATAATTGACCTTTTTAATAATAACTTTAAACCTAATAAAATAGAAATAATATAGAATTTTATTTTTAATTTTTTAGTAGTAGTAGTAATTAGTTATAATTATGTTTTTAGTAAAATAACTTCTTAATTTTTTTTATTTTAGTAATAAAAGCTAAATAGTAACCAATTATGTTTATAAAATTTAAATATTATAAAAGATTTGTATATACTAATTAATTTATATATTAAAAAGTTAAAATTTTTTATCTTTTCCTAGTATTTTATTTTATACATATTTAAAAAAAATTAATTTTTTTTAGTTATTTTAATTTAATTTCTTAAGTAATATACAACTTTTTAAAGTACTAAATATATTATTATTATTTAATAACAATTTATATATATAGTTTTCAAATGTAATTAAAATAAATAGTTATTAATTTACTTTCTTTTTTATTAGTATAACTAATAAAAGCTTTAGTAAAGTACTTTATGCTATTTTATTATTTAAAATAACTTTTTAAAATCTAAACTTATAATATAATAACTAGATTTTAAAATTATTAGTTACTTTAAGTTTTTAAATTAATATAATTTAAATAGTATTTTTTAAAATATTTTTAACAAGTAAACTTAATGTTTATAAGTTAGTATTATAGTAGTTATTTTTTATAAAATATAATATTTTATATATAAATTGTTTTACGTTTTTATAGAATTTAAATGTAAGAAATATTTATTATATTATAGCTAGCTAAATATCTAATAAATACTTAGAAATTAGGTTTTTTTTAAAAAAAAATTAGTTTATAGTATATGCTTTACATTTTATACTTTTAAAATATTTTATAACTAAAAGTTTATAATAAATAAATTTATAAAGTATACTTTAGTTGAACTATTTGTTAAATATTTAGGTTAAAAAACAAGCTATATAAAATTTTCTTTTAAAGTTATTTTAACTAGTAATAAAATTTTAAGTTATATTACTTTTATATATAAACTTAGTATTTTACTTAAATACTTAATAGTACTATTTTATTTAAAATTATATAAAAACTTAAATTTAGCATATTTTTTTTATATAATTTTTTTATATAATAATTTATTTACTATGTATTTACTTATTATTAGTTGTATTTATATATAATAATATAAAAATCTAGTTATATTTACTAATAGTATTATGTTATAAAATTAATATAAAGTACCTTTACTTACCTATATTTTATGTAGTAAGTTGTTACGTAAACCTAACTATATTCTATAAAAAATAAAATATAATTTTTTTAAAGTAAGTAGTATATTAATAATATTATATTAAAAGCTTTAGTAATTACACGTACTATATAGTAGTATTAATATAAGTTATTTTAATAATATAAAAATATAATAAGTAATAATTTAACTAATTTATTACATAACTTATTTCTAGAAATGTTAGAAATAAAAAGAAAATAAGTATAAAAAACTAACTAGTTAAAACTAAAAAAAACACTTCTTTATATAGTAAATTCTTTTACTTATATATAGTTTTTATTTAGTTATAATATAATCACTTAATTTTTATTAAACTTAATTACTTTAATTATACTTGTAACTTTATACATTATATGTTACGTATTTTTTTATTATTACTTACTTTAAGTATTTTAATAATATTATTTAGTAACTTTATTTTATACTTTTTATTTTAAAGTATTTACTTTGCTTTTTACTAAGCGTTTAAGTTTTTTATATATTTTTTAACTAATAACTAGTAATTATTTTTTAAGTTACTTATTATATTTAAGTTATTACTATTGGTAATAGCTTTTTACTTATTACTATTTATAATACTTACTTTTTTTTAAACTTTTAGTTTAAATTTTTTTTTTTTTTACTTTAAGTTTTAATTATTAGAAAAACTTGTTTTTTTTATACTTAATAATATTTAAAACTAAGTTATTAACTGTTTATAACTATTATTTTATAAAATTAATTTAGAATTAAAATTTTTTTACGCTAACTCTATATAGTTTATAAAAAAATTATTACTTTATTAAATTTTTATTTAGCTATTGCTTTAAGTACATTAAGTACTTTTAAAATTATAATTCAGTAGTTTTTATTTAGAAATTTAATAAGTTTTTTACTAAAAAGGTATTAGTTATAAAAGTAGCTAAAATAGGCCTAAGATTTTAAGTTAAAAACTAAATTTTACTAGTAATAACTATATAAATAATTTACTTTAGTTAATAGTTATAAGTATTACCTATTTTCTCATAAGCTTACTTTAATTAAGAAAATATAGATTTAAAAAAAAGATTTAAACTATTATAATATATAATATTTTTATTTACTATTTTTACTAATTTTTTTCTAAATATTTTCTTTAATTAGAAAGTTATGTAAGTTTTTTTCTAAAATTTAGTATTACTAAATTCTTTAAGTAAAACTAGTTAATTATTCTAAAATATTACTTTAAGTTTTTAATAAGTTTTTCAGTATTTTTCTTTATTTTATATTTCTTTTCTTTAATTAGGTATTTTTACTAACATTTAAATTATTATAACTTTATACTTTAGCTAGTATAGCTCTATATTTATGTTTATTATTATTAGTATATTTAGTAGTGTTAGTTTAAGTAGTAATATATAAAAATTTAAGTAAATTCTTATATTTTCTAGTAATTGCAATTTATAGTTATCTAGTTTTACAACTTTAATAATTTCAAATAGTCTAATTTAAACGTAATCTAATATTTTACTTAACTTCTTAGTTTTTAGATTTTTATGTAATAGAAAACTTTGTCTTTTTTTTAAGTTAGTTTTTTAACTCTAAACTTATTTGTACTTACTATAGTTTATAAGTTTTTTAAACTAATTTATTTACTAATTTTATTATATAAGTTTTAAAGTTATTTAATTTTTATATAAACTTTAAACAATTTGCTTTTTAATTTCTATATTTTTAATAATTTAATAGCTTATAACTATAATTAGCATAAAATAGTAATATATTAGTTATAAATAACTTTATATTATTATAAATATACTATATTAAAAGTAACAACTTAACTTCATTTTCTTAAAAGTAGTTAATATATATTTTTAAATATTATTTTAAAGTTTAATTTATACACTTTATTTGTCTATTTATTTAAAAGTAAAGGCTAGTTAAAAACTTATTTTTTTAACTTTAATTTAGCTAGTAATGTTTTCTAAAAATATAACATAAATAATTTATTTTAATTAAAAATAAACTCTTTAAGTATTTTGTTTTATAAAATTAAGTTCTTTAAATTTTTATATACTAGTAATTTTGCTAATAATTGTATGATTATAAACAGAAAATATATACACATAGTTAATTCAATTATAATTATTAATATTATATTATATTTTTTGTTATTTTTTAGTTTACTAAATAAAAGTAATTTAGTAATAAAGCTTATTAAAACTAATTACTATAGTTATTTTAGTACTTTAAGTAGTTATAAAAGTTTATAAAACTTATATTATACTAGGTTATTTTTTTTATATTTTAGGCAGTTTTTAATCACGTTTCTAACTTTCTATTTTAATTCTTAACTATAGTAATTTTTAGAAATTTAGTTTATATTTTTTTTTTTTTTTAGTACTTATATATAATAGTTTTATAATTTTTATAAAATAATTTTATGCACAAAATAGTTAGTACTTATATAAGTTTATTTATATATTTAAGCTATTTTTAAAGTAAGCTATTATTTATTTTTTACTTTTACTTTAAATACTATATAATTTGTGTTATTTAATAGTTTTTAATTTTCGTAATTATTACTATTTTTATATAACTGTACGTTAGTAATTTGTTTAATTTTAATACTAATACTATACTAAGTATTAGTTTATATTATTGTATATAATTTAAGTATTAACTAAAAATATTAGTTACTTTATTTTTTAATTCTTTTTAATAAAATATTTTATAGCTATAAATAGTTAAAGTGTTTATTTAGTATATTTATTTTTAGTTAAACGTTTTAATTATTGTAAAGCTTATTAAATTCTTATAATTTATATAAACTACTACTTAATATTTAGCTTTTTTGAAATAAATTTACTATTTTTTAAATACTACTACAATTGTTAGTAACTACTTGTTATATATATTATAATTCAACTTAATTTTTATAAGTTTTTTTAATGAATAGTTTATAGAGTAAAACGTTTATTTTTATATTTTTAACTATAAACTGCTTTAATAATGTAATTAAATACATTTATTTTAAATTTATAAATAATTTTAAGTTAAATATTTTTAATATTAGTATTTAAGTAAACTTCTTTTTAAGTTTATTAAATACTTACTACTATTTTTGCTTTTATTAAAGTCTTATATTTTTTATTACTTTAGTAAGTAGTATTATAGTTTTTAAGTATTTTTTAATAAACCTTTTATAAAAGTTTATAAAACTAAGAAAAAATTATATATTTTTAACTATTATTAGTATTAGCTAGTTTCTAATTTTTACTAATTTTTTTAAATTTATTAAGATTTCTACTCTTAATATAATATAGTCTAGAAATCCGGCTTTTATAATATAAAAGTTGGACTTTACTAGCTAAATTAAAAAGTTATATTTTTAAATCTTTTTTAACAGTTTTTTAATATATTATTTATGCTTTTTAAGTATTTTTTTTATATATACTAGCATATTATTAAAGTATGTAATTATAAATACATTTAAGTATTTATATAGTATATAATTAATAACTACTTAAAATGTTATTAGTATATTTATTAATTTAAACAACATAATATAGCACTTAAATAGTCTATATTTTATATTAAATACTATTAACCATTTATAGCTTTTTTTTAACTTAAATGTAATAATATTCTTATAAATATTAAATAAACTAAATTAGTTTTCTTTTTACAATTTGTTTACAAGTTTTTAAATTAGTAGTAATAAGTAATAAATTTTTTTATTATATTATTTAACTATCTAAAGTTTACATGTAATTATAGTTTTTTTAAGTATAAATAATATTAGTAAAACTATTAAGCTTTTACTTAGTTATATATATTTTTTTAAAAAAATTTATTTTAATATCCTTTTTTTTTATTTTTTTGTTATATTTATAAAAGAAAATAAGTAAGTTCTAGTTTTATTTTAACTTTATTTTAAGGAGTATTTTCGTTTTAAAGTTAATACCCTAATAATATACTTTTTTTATTTTTTTTAAATAAGTTTGTAAACTTATAATATTTCTTAAGTATATAGTTTTTAGTAATATTTTTAACTTCTTATTTTTAAATTTATATTACTTTAATATTCTATATTGTATTCTATAAGTAAGTGGATTACATAAGTAAGTAGGTTACCTTAAAACTTACTAAAAAATCAAGAATTTATACTTAAATATCTTAACAACTACTTAATAATAAATTTTAGAAATTTAATAGACAATTAATAGTACTTTGAAATGGAGGCCATTAAATTTTTAAAAGCTAGCAGTTAAACGTTCTTAAGATATTTAAGAAAAAGTAAATTTAGAGGCTAAAATAGTACTATCTTAATAACTATTAATTATAAGCTTTTAAAATTTTAATGGTTTCTATTTCTAAGTACTATTAATTGCCTATTAAATTTCTAGCATTTATTATTAAGTGGTTGTTAAGATATTTGAGTGCAAATTCTTAATTTTTTAGTAAGTTTTAAGATAATCTACTTACTTATATAACCTGCTTACTTATAGAATATGTTAGTTAATTTTATTATAGTTATTATATTACTTTATATAAAAAATTTTAATTATAGAGTATTGTTTTAATACTTTTAGTTTTTACATTTATGCTACTTTTTTTACTAAATTATATTAGTAAATTATTTTTTACTACTAATTTATTATTTAATTATATAATAAAAGCTAATTTTATTGTAAAATTATATTAAGCTCTTTTATATTTAAAATATTAATATATTATTTATTTTTATATTTTACTACTTTTATTTCTATTATTATAGTTTTTAAGTTAATTAAACTTTTCTTAAAAGCTACTACATTATTATTTACTTACTTTTACTTTTTTTAAATATACTTTATTTTAGTACTATATTTATTTTATTTTATTTATTAATTTAAAATAAATGCTTTATTTACTTTACTATTTACTAGTACTTTTAAAAAATTTCTATTAATTTTTATATTAAAATAAAAATATAGTTTTTACTATACTTATTATAGTTTAAAAGTTCTAATAATTATATTACTAGCTTAAACTTACTAGTAACTTATTAGTTTTTTAATAATAATTTATATACCTAGTATTTCTAATTCTATTTTTGTGTTATATGAAGTTAATTATTTTTTATATATATAAAGTATTAGTTAAAATAGTATTTAGTATAAATCTTTTATTAATACTTTTTTTTTACTTTAGTTTTATATATTAAATATTTTTATTTTAAAAAATAGTTTTTAGAAAAAATATATTAATATACTAATTTTTTTATTACTCTTTTTTATAGTATCTACATTTTAGTATATATACTATTTAGTGTAGTTTCTAATACTAAAGACTTTATTTATTTTTTTAATTATTAAAAGTTTTTGTCTTGTTATTAAAATTCGAATTAAAAAGTTCTTATTTTTTAATTATTTTTTTACTTACTTTCTTTTTTTGGGACTTTTTATTTAAAATAAAAAAAATTATTTATAAACCTTTTTAAAATAATGTTTTAATTTATAAATTTAATATTTAAAAAGTTTTATTTATTAAATACTTTTTAGCTTTTAATTTATATAGTAATTAAAAGTATTTTTACTTTATTATATTTGTTTTTATTATTTTTTAACATGTCTTGCTATTTTTACTAAACTAAAATATAGTATTTTTCTTTTATTATATATAGCCTTTTTTACTAAATTTTTATTAGAAATTTAGCTATTTTCTTTTTTATAAAACAATTATATTATAGTATTACTTTTTTTTAACTATATTTTTCTTTTTTAAAAACTTTTTTTAGTTCTATTTTCTAATACTTTAATTTATTGTTTTTTATATAATTATTTACTTTATAAATTTAGTACATATTTTTATTTAATTATTATTAAATAGTTATTATTATAACATTAAAAGCCTTATATATTAAAAGTTTAAAGTTTCATTTTCCTTTGCTAAAAAGTATTTTTTAATTATATTTTACTAATAAATAAGTTTTTTACTTTAGTACTTGCTACTTTATACTATTTTTATTTAACTATTTATATTATTTTCTTTATACTTCTATAAGTATACTTGTTATGTTTTAATAGTATATATTATAATTTTTTTATAGTAACTATTATTTTTATAAATTTAATATTTATTAATTTTAATTCTTATATTAATAGTTTTATTATTAAGTAATTTTAGTTTTTATTACTTTTAACTAGTAAGTTTTTATTTAATTATTATAGTTTTTTTATTAAACTAATTTTTTATAAAGTATCTAATATTTTTATATTTTAAACATTTTTTTAAGTTACTTTTTGTATTTTAAAGTTATAAGCTAATTTTTTAGCTTTTTAAACTTAAGTTTTCTTTTTAATTAAACTTTATTAACATTAAAATTTATAAAAGTATATACTTAAATTTATTATGTTAAATTTTTTTTATACTACTAATTATTAATTTTAACTATAGTTTTAATAAGCTTTTATAAATATTTTAACTTATTTTTTTTAGTTAGCTTATTTTTAACTTAATTCTTAAGTTTAGTATAATAACTTACTATTAATAGTACTTTATTTTAGTTAATTTTTAACTATAGTTATTAAAACTTAACTATATAAACAAATACTAACTTACTTTATTTTAAATTTAATTTTTTTTTATTAATGTATTTTATAGGTGAGCTGTATATATAGGTGAGCTACGCATATAGGCAAGCTACACATCTTAAAATTCACTAAAAAATCGAAATTTTCCACCTTCATATCTCAACAACCACTTAATAGTAAATTCTAAAAATTGAAATTTAAGCTTTTCTGTATGCATTACAGCATTTCTGAAGGTTGCATGAAAATTAGTTGAGTAGTTTTTGAGATATAGCAATTTAGGAGCGAAAACCATGCTATATTACTATATCTCAAAAACTACTCAACTAATTTTCATGTAACCTTCAGAAATGCTGTAATGCGTACAGAAAAGCTTAAATTTCAATTTTTAGAATTTACTATTAAGTGGTTGTTGAGATATGAAGGTGGAAAATTTCGATTTTTTAGTGAATTTTAAGATGCGCAGCTCGCCTATATGCGTAGCTCATCTATAAAATACGTTAACTATTTTTTATTAACTTTTTTAAAAACTATAGTAATTTATTTTTTAAAGTTTATGTAACTTTTAAAAACTGCTTTAATTTTATTTATTATTTTTAATTTAGTATTTTTTTATATAGTTTTTAGTTAAAAGCTTAAACTAGTTTATAGCTCTACTTTTTATATTTATACTAGCTACAAAAATTCTATTTTAATTCTTGAAAAAAAGTTTTTTATTAAGCTAAGTATATATTTTTATTTTTATAAGAAATTTCTTAAAATGTTATTTAATATTATTAAATTTCTTAAGTAGTTATACTTTAGTACTTAATATATATATTTAAAATTATTTAATAAAGTTTTAAAATTTTATACTCATTACTATTATATAATTTAAATTATAAATAAAACTAGTATTAAAGCTATATTATTTAAACTTAATATTACTTATATAAGTTATATAATTTATAAGTACTTATAGTATTATAAAGTTAATATAAAAAGCTTTTACTTATTTATGTTTTATATAATAAATTATTATATAAACTTAACTATATACTATAAAAAATAGAACATAAGTTTTTTTAAAATAAGTAGTATACTAATAATATTATATTAAAGGCTTTAGTAATTATATATATTATATAGTTATACTAACACAAGTTATTTTAAAAATATAAAAATATAATAAGTAATAATTTAACTAATTTATTATGTAACTTATTTTTAAAGACGTTAAAAATAAAAAGAAAATAAGTATAAAAAATAAACCATTTAAAACTATAAAAACGCGTTTTTATATAATAAATTCTTTTACTTATATTTTAGTTTTACTTAATTATAATATAGCTACTTAGTTTTTATTAAACTTAATTACTCTAATTATACCTGTAACTTTGTATATAAAATATTACGTTTTTTTTCTATTAACTACTTTAAATACTTTAATAATACTAGCTAGTAACTTTGCTTTATATTTACTATTCTAAATTATTTATTTTACTTTTTTACTAAGTATTTATTTTTCTCTCTATTTTTTAACTAATAGCTAGTAATTATTTTTTAAGTTACTTATTATATTTAAGTTATTATAATTAGTAATAGCTTTTTACTTATTACTACTTGTAGTATATTATATAAATATAAAATATAATAATAGCTTTTATAAACTTTATATAAAAGTTTTATAATATTAATATTAATTTTTTTAAAAAGTTTTATAATTAGATATTTACAATTAATACTTTAAGGTACTATTTATTATAGTTATATTTATTTATAGTTAGTACTTTCTGTATTAGTAAATACTATATTTTAAGTTTTAATAAATAAATAATTAATAACTTGTTTACTAAAATAGCTAAAAATTTTATAAAAATTCTAATAAGTATTTTTAATTAGTTATTTATTAATTAATAACTTTTCTAAATATAAGTAAAGTTGCATAAATATAAAAGTTTAAAATATTTTATAAAAATTATACTTAATTAATATTTTAGAATTTTTAGAATTAATTAAATAATGTATTAAATATTTATATTTAATAATGTACTTAAGTTATTATTATATAGTTTATTATAACTTAAATTAAAATAAATATTGTTTTAAATTACTTTATAAAATACTAGAATATTAGTAAAAAATAATTTTATAAGTATAATATTATATAAGTTTATAACTTAAAAGCTAGGTAGTATATTAACTTTAATTATAATAATTTTTTATATTTTAATTTGTATTTAGTTACTACTAGTAATTAAAATATTTTTATTAAAAATAAAAAGTTTAGTATTTTTAAAATTAGTATTATTATTACCTATATATATTTGCTTTAAAATTTAAAATTTAATTTTTTTTAAAATAATCTATTATTTTTAAGTAAGTAGTATAAAAACTTAATTTATATATAATTATATATAATATACATAAAATCGTTTTTAAAAAAACACTTATATTAATAAAGTTTTAAAGTAGTATTATTATATTAAAATTATGTTACTTTTTTTATTTTTATTTTTATTATTTCTTAAATTTTGTTATAGTTATTTTTAGTTTCTAGTTTTTAGTTTTTTAATTATTTTTAAATAATAAAAATACATAATTATAAAATTAATAATTATTATTATATAAATAAAGTTTATATAGTTTTAAAGTTATATTATTACTAAGTATAAATATAATCTAAAAAGGTAATTAATTGTTTAGTATAATTATTACGGACGGTAATAGTAAGGTAACTGCACTTAAAAAGCTAAGGAAACTGGCGATAACAGCTAATAAGACTCTAGAATAGAAATATATAAAAAGAAAGAATTGTAAACGCACACGGGATGCTTTAGCATAGGCTAAAGTACAAGCTAAAAAGTAAGAATAAAAATACGAAATTATACTAGTAGATTAGAAGTAGTCATGCACGTAACTAGGATAGAATCTTAGTAAATAAGATAGATAAGATAGATAAGAGACTTATTACTCTTATTTTTTCTAGCGGTATTTAATATACTATATAGAGGTATATAATATACGTATAAAGGATTTCCTATAAATATAAGGCATAGACTGGCTCTGAGATATTTTGAATTCTTTATAGTTACTCTAAAATCAAAATCTTCTCTCTAAGTTAAGACTTGAATGCGAGTGAAATAGTTTAATACTATCTTATTAAATCTATTATACACTTTCTTTTTATTTTATGATAAAGACTAAACTCTATTCTATTAAACCTAGGGCTATCTGCTCCAGATACAGAAAAAACTAAAAACTTATTAAGTAATTAATTAAAGCAGAGTTGCTAATGTAAAATGTACTGTTAAGTTAAGATAACTTATAACATTATAACTACCCTTTCAAAGTATAGGAGAGAACGTTGGATTGATTCTAATAACAAATTTTTAATTATAGTTTATAATAACTTACTATAAGAATGAATAAGAACTTTACTCGTTAAGTAATAGTAGCAGCAAAGAAGAAGTTATAATAGGATTTTTATTTACTACTAGGAGTATATCAGGAGGGAATAAAAGTATATAATAAATTATCTAGAAATAAAAAACAGCTATTATAGAGTTACGCGATACTATAATTAGCATATAATAACAAGTCAAAATAGTAAAAACTAAGAGAGAAGAAACTATAAAGATCTAATTACTCTTTAAATTTAATAGAAATTAAGATAATCTTAAAACATTTATGGCCGTAATAGACCTATACTATTAGTTTAATTAATCCTTATTTATGACTAACTAAGATCGGATTCTGGTAGCTGGTATAAACATGATAGAAAAAGCCATAAAATAGTTTAAACTACTTATAAAGAACTATTTAGCTAAAGGAGATTTTAACCTAGGATCAGCAGAACTTACGAACTGTAATAACAATATTAAAAGAACTTTTAAGAACTATAAAATGTTTGAGAAAGAGTTGATTATAGTCTTTAGTAAAATCAACAAAGAAACAGAGATAATCTAAAAGCTTTAAAGACTTAAGTAATAAATATTAGTAGCTAACTATATAGTAGAGTTTAAGTAAATCTAATTACAACTTAATTAAGCAAACTAACTATTAGTAATAATATACTATACAGGACTAAAGGATAGAATTAAGGATAAGATTTTATAAGGAAAACGACCTAGTATACTTCTAAAAATCATTAAACAAGTAGTAACTATTAATAATTATTAATACTAAAGAGAGTAAGAAAAGAAGAATAATGCTAGGCTAGTAATCTATATACCATAAAAGAATAGAAAGGATACTTAAATTTATAATATAATAGAGATCAATTACGTATCAGTTAAGAACGTATAGATTAATAAAAGAAAATAAAATAAATATATTAAGGAATAAATAGATTAATATGCGTATAAGGTATACCTCAGATACAGAAAGTAAAAACACTTTATTAAAAAATGCAAATAATAAACAGTAGATATTAAAAAAGCTTATGTCTAAACTAAGGTACTAATAGAAATTAAAATTACCATAATCTAAATAGAACTAGCTAAAGACTAAATAACAATAGAAACTATAATATAATAAATTTAGAAGAAATAATGCTAGATTTATGGAAGCTATATACATCTTAAATAAGAATATAAACTACTATATTAGTAGGTTAAGAATTATCTAGTAATACTAGCTAATAATATAATTACTATTATATAAAAAGCTATTATTAGATAATACCAAGCCAGCTCCCTAGAAGAAGCTAATTGATTTTATAAGATAATTTAACAAAAGAAAGAACTCTTTAAGGCGAAGGACTAGAAATTCAGATAGTAACAAAATCCAGAAACTATAAAAAATAAGGAATTAATATCTACTATAATCTGATAGTGAGTAAACTAGGGATATTACTAGATCTACAGATTAGAATATTATATAAAGAAATATTATATTACTAAACACTAAGAGATTATCTTAAGAGATAGGATATATAAATACTAATAAGTATTATAGATAGCTAGTAATAAGTAATATAGAGAACTCAGTAGGCAAAAGTTAGCCACGTAAATAAATAAAATTTATAGATAAGAACTAATACTACTTATAAATTATGTAACTTATTATCACCCTGTAGGACACCTTAAGTTAGGATAGAATTAAAATAAAGAATCTAATAAGAAACCTACTCTACTAATATTATAAATATAGGATAACAATGCCGCCGAAAGATCTATATAAAAGAAATACTAAATATGTAAAGAAAAAACGTATACTAGATAAAACTATAGATAGGTAATTTATACCATAAGAGTCGAAGAACTAAAGACAAAATAAGTATTAAAATAGATAATATAAAAGTAAGAGCTTAATACAGAATAAGAGCTAATCTATATAAATTCTAAAAAAAAACTCTAAGACCTAAAGACGGAGAAATACAAATAGTTAGACTAAGATAAATACTAATTAGAATGCTAATATCACTAGGCTAAATACCACTAAAAAGAATAAATAGCTATAGAATTACATGCCAAGTTAATAATAAAGAAATATTTTTTAAGATAGAAGTACTAAGATTACAGAGAAGAAGCTAAAAGAGAATATAAATTATTATTAAAGAAAGAATACTAACTCTAATAATGCCCTATCTATAGACTTAAGAAAGAAACACTAAAGAAGTAATTAACAATTAGAATTATACTATAGATAAAAAACTAGAAGGCCAGTAAGTAACAACCATGCTACTAGAGAGTTAATTTAAGATTAAAACATAAAAGTTAGTACTTAACTATATATGACTTAGATAGAAATACGAAAACAAGCTATATATAAATGCATATATTAATAGCTTTTAGACGCAAGTACTTATAAACAGCGGGGCTAGTAAAACACTTATATTAAATAAGTAAATATAAAGATACTATATTTTAACTAGAGTTTTAGATAAACCTATAAGAGTAGTATACATAAACAATAGTCTAGTAACATTCAGAAAAGGTCTAATTAATCTTAAAATAGAGAATATAACTATTAAAGTAGCAAATTACACAAATAACTACTATATTAAGATTATAGATTTAGGTAGTAAAGATTTTATACTAGGATAAAACTAGCTAGTATAATAGAACTTACTAATTAATTAGAGAATAAAGTCTATAGAAATTAGGAAAAACTACTACGGATAAACGAAAGCTATAATATAGATAAAGAAAGTGACTTTTTATGACATCACATTTATTATACCGAACGAATACCAGAAGGAATTCAGGAAATAGTTTATAAAAAAACAAGAAAACTAAATACCAGAATATAAGAATTAGGATTATAAAATTATACTTAAGAAAGAAAAGAAACCGAAACCAGCACTATTATATTAAATATCTATTAAATAATAAGAAGAGTTACGATAATATTTAAATAATAATATTAAAAAGGGATATTTATAAGAAAGTAAAAGCAAAGTTATATTACTAGTACTGTTTATACTAAAGAAAAATAGAAAACTACAACTCTGCATGGACTACTGATAATTAAATAAAATAATAGTTAAAAATTATTATCTAATATCTCTAATATTAGAACTTATATATAAACTCAGAGGAGCTAAATAGTTCAGCCTATTTAATATTAAAAATAAATACTATTAAATATAAATAGCTAAAGGGCATGAATGGCTAACAGCTTTTAAAATAAGCTATAAATTATATAAATATATAGTTATACCTATAGGACTTACTAACGCACTAGTAATATTCCAAGCCATTATTAATTATATTCTAAGGGAATATCTAGACGTTTTTATACTAGTATATTTTAATAATGTCTTAGTATACATAAACGGGACGCTAGATAAATATATTAAGTATACTAAGAAAATATTACAGAAGCTTAAGAAGCATAACTTATATATTCAGACAGAGAAATATATATTCCACAGGAGGGAAGTTAAGTTTCTAAAATATATTATATTTAGAGATAAAATAGCAGTTAATCTAGATAAAGCTAAAAATATTCTATTATAGCTAATACTAATAAACGTAAAAGAAGTTTATTCTTTCCTCAGATTCACAAAATTCTATAAGTAATTTATTAAGGGCTATTTAAGAATTACAGTACCTTTAATAGAATTACTTAAAAAAAAATTAATAATTTAAGTAAACAGGAAAAAAAGACGAAGCCTTTAAAAAGTTAAAAAAGAAATTTAAGGAACCACTAATATTGAAAATATTCGATTTAGGACTTTAAATAGAGATATATATAGATACATTAGATAGAGCTATAGAAGCTATTCTTTTATAAATATAAGATAATAAATAAAAATACCTAGTGGACTTTTTATCTCATAAACTTACAACTACTAAGTTGAACTATGATATTTATAATAAAGAATTATTAGCAATTATTTAAGTATTTAAAAAATAGAAGTATTACTTAGAAGGAACTAAGTAACAGATTGTTGTATATTCAGATTACAAGAATCTAACGGCATTTATAATAATAAAGAAGTTAAATTAATAACAAGTTAGATAATAGAAAATACTATTAACTTTTGATTTTTAAATACTTTATAAATTAGGAAAAGAAAATACTGCGGCTAACGCACTCAGTTAACGAGCAGACTATATAAAGAATATACCGGAAATATATAATATAATACTTAGATAAAGATAAGACGAATCTCTAGGAAGCTTATAAATAGATATTAATAGATATTAAATCAGTAGTTATTATCAAAAACACCTAGGAAAAATAAATAAAGAAATTTAATAATAGATAACTACTTTAGAATCTGGACTAAGGAATGATTTATGTACCAGACGAATTACAGACAAAGCTAATTAAAGACTAATATTCAGCTAAAATATATAAATATTAAGGAGTTAAGAAGACTATAGAACGGATTAACAGACACTTTTAAATTCTAGGAATTTAGAATAAGGTTAGGAACATTCTTTCAGAATGCATTAAATATAAAAAGAATAAAGTATTAAGATATAAAGAGTACAGACTTATGTAACTAATATCTTTACTAAACAGACTATAGAAATTAGTTATAATAGACTTTATTATAGGAATACTAATAATTACTACCTTAACAGGTTAATAGTATGACATGATACTGGTTATTATTAACAGACTAATAAAGTACGCTTACTTTAAACTAACCTATACGGAAATAAAAACAGATGAACTAGCGTTATTACTAATTAAAATACTAATTACATAATATAGAATGCCACGAGAATTCATTATAAACTAAGATAAGTTATTTACGTTAATATTCTAGAAAACATTTATAGAACGGCTAGAGGCTGAGAACCGTCTTTTAATAGTATTTTACCTATAGACAGATAGACAAACAGAACGGACGAATCAAACATTAGAATAATATCTATAAATGTATGTTAATGAATTATAGGATAATTAGATTGACTTACTACTAATAGCTAAGTTTATATATAACTCTGTAAAGTCATTAACAACAGGAAAATTACTATTCTATGCAAACTATAGTTATGAGCCTACGGCTTATCAAGAACCACGAATATTAGACAAAGTATTAGAGGCTATAAGAAGAAAAGTTAAAGACTTATAAATACTGCATAAAGAAATCGCATAGAAAATCACCCACAAAGGCAATCTTAGTAAACAAGTTAAGGATAAATCTAAGGTTAAGGAACTAACCTTTAAGAAAGGGGATAAGGTTTTCTTAAAAAAAGAAAATTTAGAAATAAAGCAACTATCACGAAAATTGGATCACGTTAAATTAGGACTATTTAAGATTAAACAATAAATAGGACCTGTGAATTACGAACTATAATTACCTAAGAACACAAGAATTCACTTAGTTTTCCATGTCTCTAAATTAGAACCAGTACTATATAATGCTAAACTTTAGATAAAGCTTAAGCTTAAGGAAGATTATACTAAGTATAAAGTCTAGTAAATTTTAGACTACCAACAGTTTAGTCGTCAGTGGAAGTACTTAGTTAAATAGAAAGAATATAAACCTAAAAATAACACTTAGAAGCTAGTTAGGAACTTAAAGAACAGTTTAGAGCTAATTAACTAATACTATTAAAAAAAGCAGTAAAAGCTTACTTTAAAGTAGAGTCCAGTAAGTAAGGAGAATAAAGAACGTTTTACTTAAAACCCGAGAAAAAAGGCAAAGCGATACCAGATACTGTAGGTAGTAATATACTAGATTAACTCTAATAATTTTACTTTTTTTTCTTTATTATATGAACTTCGTTGATTGAGGTAAGCTTACGCTGGAATATTTCTTTCTTCTAAGAATTTATTTAGGCTAGCTGCTGATGAAGGTGTAACTTATAGAAATAAATAGCTACTATCTCCTCCTAAGTATAATAAAGTTACTTCTATAATTTCTTCTTATCATAATTAAGATAATTCTACTTAGATTAAGTTATGATAAGATTATACTTTATGTTATAATTAACACATTCGGAATAATAACTAGAAGCTGGATTTACTAGATATTAAAGAGCATTATTACGACAGTAAGAACACAGTAATAGTATGTAATAGAATTTATTATAGATTTAAAAAGCTAAATAGTAAGCACGTATTAGAGATAACTCAGAACATGTTATTATTTAAACACTAAGTAGAATAAAAAGAAAGTTAAGAATCTTATAGTTTAAAGCACAGGCCGGAGGACCTGCTGCCTTTATACTATTTATAAAAGAAAGAAACTATCTTCCAGGACGAAGACTTAGAAGAGGGGGATAGTATTACGAACGGTAATAATAAAATAACTATATCTAAGAAGCTAAGGGAACTAGTAATAATAGCTAATAAAACTCTAGAATAGAAATATATAAAAAGAAAGAATTATAAACACGCACGGGATGCTTTAGCATAGGCTAAAGTATAAGCTAAGAAGTAAGAATAAAAATATAGAATTATACTAGTAGATTAAAAGCAGTCATGCACGTGACTAGAATAGAATCTTAGTAAATAAAATAAATAAAATAGATAAGAGACTTATTACTCTTATTTTTTCTAGCGGTATTTAATATACTGCGTAGAGGTATATAATATACGCATAAAGGATTTTCTATAAATATAAGACATGGACTGGCTCTGAGATATTTTGAATTCTTTATAGTTACTCTAAAATTAAGATCTTCTCTCTAAGTTGAGACTTGAATGCGAGTGAAATAGTTTAATACTATTTTATTAAATCTATTATACACCCTCTTCCTATCTTGTGATAAAGACTAAACTTTATTCTATTAAACCTAAGGCTATCTACTCCAGATATAGAAAGAACTAAAAACTTATTAAGTAATTAGTTAGGGTAGAGTTGCTAATGTAAAACGTATTATTAAATTAAGGCAACTCATAACAATAATATAAGCTAAATAACTAAAATTAATTATTTTACATTTTTTAGCTTTATAGTAAAAGTTTTTAAGTATTAAAAAACTTTATTTTTTAGTTTAATTTTAATAGTTAGTATAAAATTTTTTTATACTTAATTTTATAAATTTTTAGTAAGTTTTTTTTACTAGTATATAAGTATTTTACTATTTTTAAACTACTTATATTTTTTTAAAATTTTTTTTTATTTATTTTTAATAGTAACTTTTTGTTTATAACTTTTTATTTATAACTTATATTTAGTAAATAAAATTGTTATACTAAAGTTTTTATTTAATTATATCGTTTAATAAAGCCTTAAATAATTAAAATATAGTACTTATTAATTGTTTTATTAATATATATAGTAAATTTTAAAAGGACTTTTTTAATTTTATAAAAACATTTTTAATTTAATTAAACTTTTATAAGTTATTATAATAAATTAAAAACTTTGTACTATAAATAGTTAAGTAATTTTTATTTACATTTTTTATTAATATAGTTATATTATATTAAACTATTTTATTAACATCTAGCTATACTAGCTAAATTTTCTTAAGACTTTTATAGAAAAACCTTTTTTTAATAGCTTATTTCTAGTAAAATTAGAATTAATATAAGACTATACTTTTAATGTTATAACTTTAATAAAAAAGCAACTAATTATAGAAGTCATTTAAAGTAGCAAGAACTATAGTTATTTTATTAATTACCTAATTATTAGATAAAAGAAACGTAGCCATAATAGTAATAAAAAGTAAATTAAAAAAAGTACTAAGAAAAGATGCAAAAAATTGACGATAGTAATGAAATGCTAAATAATTGTGCAAGCGTTGGTATACTAGTTACGTAGAGAATTGACAGTAACTATAACCAAGTGCACAAAATTAATATAGCAACCCCATAATCAATTGAATGAGTGGAAGACTCGATCTATATACATAATCGAGGTGGATTGTACGTAAGAGAGTACAACCTGCTGACGCAGCGAGGGCCTAATGTGTTGGAGGCCTGATGTGATAAGGGCCTCATGTGATAAGGGCCTCATGTGATAACGGCCTCATGTGATAAGGGCCTCATGTGATAAGGGCCTCATGTGGTAAGGGCCTAAATGTGACAGAGATGCCTAAATGTGATGAGGGCCTGATTGCAGAGACATGCCGAGGTGCTACTCGGTGACAGGGATATCCCGTACACGGAATCGCTTCGTGGGTGTTCTGCCTGAGTATTTTTGAAATTTCTTGTCGACGGCTGGTTTTGTAACGCCTTCGCATAATTTGTCAGTCATTGAGGAAAGGTAGAGGCTGGAGAGGTAAGAGGGAAGGGTGTTATACTTAATCTTCGCTCCGCTCCGCCCTCATAACCTGGTATGCTTGTCCAGCCAATCAGCAAGCGTTGGGTGGGCACTTCCTAGGACGAAGTGAGTGCAAAGGGTGCCACTCAACGCTTGCTGATTGGCTGATACCATATGCTAAGCCTTTCGGAGCCCCGGTCTCCCGACTTGCCGATTCTCTCCGCGCGATTCCCCAAAGTGTCTATCTCTGCCCAATGCGTTGATTAAAGCTGCTACAATGGCACAAAGCTATTCAAACCATGGTTCGGGGCAGTAGTACATCGCACCCCAACCGAAGGCTTCGTACTACTGGAGAACAAGAAATAAAGCATCGACACAATTATTCCGTTCGCTGGCTCCCATATCTGTATCAATGAGCACTTGATCCGCTTACACATAGAGGGCTTTTCCAGCGATTATATAATTGTCTGAGATGTCCAGTCTCAAAACCTGAATCTACAAGCATTACGCAGCCTTTTCAAGCCCCTGTTACCTCATCTCACCCGACCTTTGCGACCGATAAGCAATCATCTCCACGGGAACCATTCCCCTCCGTCTCTTCGCTCTTCGATCTTTCATTTGAAATAATATTCGAACCTTCCCGATCCATCGATCCGTCATCATTACAACGAGATGCAGTAATTGTATCCCAAGACAGACGCCAACGATGGTGGGATACGCGTCTTTGGCGTTCCCCTGCAAAGCACTATCCACCCCCACAAGCACGAACAAATCATGACTAACAGCGCCATTAAGGCCGTTGCTCCAGCACCAGCAGCTATTGTAAAGACCCGCGTAGATGAGGGTAACCATTGTTAGTGCGCTGAGACCTATTAGAGCGTCTTTGGCTGCAACGATCTTGAGTCTTATGTGAGGTGACAAAGCCGTAACGCATTGACGTTCCAGGAGAGTCGTAGTGATGAAGGACAGTAACCAAGCCAAGGTAATAGATAAGTGGGTTATAAAGCGGCAACCGAAGCCTTTGGTTGGGGTGTTGTAGGATAGGGCGACTGCGGTGCCGAAGGATATTAGAACAGGTAGCAGGGCCAGAGCTAGAAGGCAGAGGGGTTTAAGGGTGCCATCCGAATCTCGGAGGAGAGGCTTTCTAGGGCGGAAAGTGTAGACTGTACCGGTGGTGGGATCTGGCCCGTTTTGGTGGTTGGAGAGGATATACTGGAGCACGAAGACGCCATTAGATGATTCTCCGTTCTGGTAACCGAGGGAAGGGTTCTCAGTGCTAAACTCGAAGTTGGATGTGGGCTGAGCATGTTGGCGGTTCGAATCACTTGTAGTCTCAATAGTAAGTTTCACAATGACCGAGTCGACGAGGTGTTGGAGGGGAAGGGTACAGGAATCCGTCTCGCAGAAGCGCTTGGCAACGGTACTCAGTAGCATTGCAGGAATAAGCCAACTAAAGAGCATTGCAAAGGCGACACGATTTCCTGGTCGTGTTTGACCGGCTGAAGTGTCCGTGGCTGCCTCATAGAAAGCGCTGATGACGCTAGCGAGATACGTGAGCATTGCGAGCGATGTGCGGATGCTCTCATCAACTGTGGCCGATCGAAGACTCTGGGCAGCTGTCACAATGACTTCTCTACTGAAAGGGAAGGAGAAGAGGCTTGAGATGCCGTCCGGTTTGAATCCGGCGTTGAGGGTATCAATCGCAGATATCACAGTCGCCAGGTCCTTTGGAAGAAGGCCTGATAGATAGCTATTTGAGAATGTTTGCGTCTCAGCCCACTTCATGTGACATCGGCGAGCCTGGAGCGTATGAAGCAGGCTCAGAATCGTGTCAATTGGGTCTCCAACAAGGTGCAGAAGCGGAAAGAGAAAGTATGTCCATTCCAGGGGAGGACTGTGCATATTCCCAACCATCAGCAAGATGGGTAGTAGCCATGTTGTCGCCCGACTCGCAAATTCTTCATAGGAATACCAGGTCCAGCTACCGCAAAGATTGTAGCACCCCGGAAGGGTTAGAGAAAGCGGAATGGTGGGATCTGCCAATGCCGGAGAATAAAAGATGGCTCTGTTGTTTGGATCGAGTATGGTGGAGTTCACATCATTTATAATGTTCTGGTAGCATACATCCCGGTCGATTGCAAAGGCTACGAAAGGAAAGAGGTGAGCCGAAATTAGGAGAGGGAAGATTTGGAGCATGATATCCACACTATGTGAAGTCTGATGAAAGCTAGACGAGAAACTGGACGAAGACGATAGTATACTACCACTGGGGGCTTGCCATGGGTTGGCACTCCACATGGCTTTTTTCCAATAAACAACAACTTTGTGCAAAAGAAAAGAAAGGGGAGATTTCAGAGAAATTTGAGCCAAAGAGCACGTGCAACGAACGCGCAATTGAATGTGCGTCAAAGATGAAAAGGCAACCTCGTGTCAGACAACCCGGTGGAGGCAGTGCTGGGTGGCTCAGGGCGGCAGAGAGGACTAAAAGGTCTGTGAATGACAGCACATGTAGCCCGTCACGATTAGAGTAACACACCTTCCCGAAGTCATCCATGGGAGATCATGACTTATGATGCGGCACCCATCAGCGATGTACTGTATTATTGATGAAACATTATGGGAGAGTGGAAGTGGGATGTAGCTAGTCCGTTTCGGCCGTTGGCGGAGAATTGTTAAGCTGATTGAAACCTTCAAACCTAAGGCACCCACACTTCAGATTCCCAGATGCGATAACCTGCATGGCAACTACCTACACAACAATTTCCGTTTAATTAGCCAGCTTGACCGCAGAGCTAGATGGTTTGCCACATATAACGGAACTATCCGTATACCCCAGAGGGGTTTTTGATTCCAGCCGATCGGTGTATTGCGCAAGGCAAATCGCATAATTCTCGGGGAATTGGAAGTCAACGATGGAGAGGTGGCAGTTGCGCCTTGCTTTCGTCCGGAACTGGAAGCATCTTCGCAAAACAACCCTCCGAGGTGGAAAAAGAACATGAGTCCCCTGAGCGCAGCCAAGAGAAAAAATAATTCAAGTTCTAGATTCTCCCACAAACCGCAAAACCAAGCTCTTCACTTACATCAGCTAATTTCCACAATCATCTCCCCCTTCTAATAAGCACATAATTGAACAAAATATCCCTCAACTTTCTCCATCTCCTCATCCAACCGAGCCAATAACTAGCACATATACTATCGCTAGTGATGCCCCTCATACTGTCCCCATGAGTTGCAATTAACGCGCGCCGAACCGTTCGCAAAATCCTCGCGTTCTCTTCACCTACTATGTATGCAATCGAGCGCATCAACTTCCAAAAAAAAAAATCCAATGGCGGCGACAGCGACGAGGAAGCCTGCACGTCCCAGAGAGGAGAGTCAGGCTCGCTTAACAGAAGTAAGGGGATATCGCTATCGTAATCATCTATGTAACCTTGCGACAGTTCATTTACGCTAAAGAGACACAGCGACATGTTTGAGGTTTTTAGAGCAAAGCAGTGTGCTCACTTCTGGGAAGATCGGTCTGAATCTCGTACGGTGTGCGCCTGACGCGAAGAAGGCGCATTGCTAGCACTTAGTAAATACGCCACATCCACATCGTGAGTTTCAAAATACTAAGCAGCTTCTTTTAGTAGAGTGCTCTTGCGTGCTAGCGTAACTAATTGGTAAGGTAACTTTTTTAGACTTATAGTATAGGCATATACCTTGCGCATACTAAAAGTAAAGTCGTGATGTAAAATAGAAAGAGGGTGACGAGGTAGGAATGGAAACGAAGGACTAAAAAGGGGATGACGGGTTAATTAAAAAAGAATTCTGTGAGGGACTTTACAGGTAGGAAGCTCGAAGGGCCAGAAAAAGGGTTACAGGGTAGATTGGGAGAGACGAATCCTTGAGGAGTGTTTATGGGCTTCGGAGAGCATATATCCCCTGCACAGGGACACCTGCCTGCCTGATGGCCTCAGGCTTCACACTTGGCATTGTGCACCGTGCAGAAACATCGAAACCGTTTGTTTATTTACCCTTTGGTCTAGATGCATTAGCGATTAGGATACCTTGTCCAATGCAAAAAGAGCGCTCAAATGATCATGATTTTGTACCTCCGACTCAATATAAGCCTCGTATGAACTCCTCGCTTCCTGATCCAACTGAATTTGAAGTTATTCCTCACTTTGAGCCAATGCAATTTATTCAAAGGGAGAGATTGTTCCAGGTGTGACACTCAATCAGCGATCCAGAATCAATATTTCGCTTTTTTTTTTTCACTGATTCGATACTCGATTTAACGGTACAAAGTACGAACTCTAATGCTAGAAGACAATGAGCGGATCCTATTTCAAATAGGGAACAAAATATTCGTTTTCGGCTCTCTCAAAACCAAAAACCTTGGAAACCAGCTACGTTGAATAATATTCTGACATACTCTGGAATTTTACTCTACATGGGAATCTATGTTGAACCACACCAAAGTATGTACTAGAACACAGACCCTAAGAAAGGACCACTTCATCAATCTATACGAGAGTCAATGAGTCAGGATCGGTGGAAACAAATCCATCAATATTTTCATATCCGGCAGCCTTCAAGCCTTGTACACTTACAACCACATGAGAAAGCTAATCTACTTGCAACCCACCTTCGAAAAGCTTTTCAACGCTACTAGAATCCAGGAACACACCTTACTGTCGATAAGTGGATTAAAGGATATTAGTTGTACGCCTGAGATTGTAAACATTCCCTCGAAGCCAAACCCAATTGGGTTTAAAATCTAGGTCGTTGCTTAACTTAGATACGTTCTTAATTTTCTCTGGCACGTTTAGAGTAATGAAAAGCACCTGGGCCCCCAAGGACTTCGTACAACCAAGGAGGAGCCAGGATTTTCTAAAACACAAGCGGTTACTTAAGTTAGTTGGATGCTAAATCATGGTGCCGAACATGTTGATTGACTGGATAACCGTTTTACAAGCTCGAATCATTTAAGTCTACTTCGGAATCTTGGGATTGGGACTGCTGGGACAGTTCAAACTTCAACAATAAAAAGAGAAGACAATGAGCCAAAACGGGAGCAGGCTAGTTAGAATTCAAGCCAGGAATCGAGTCAGAACTCAAGTCACAATTTAAGCCAAGATTCAAACTGGGATTCAAGTCAGGATTCAAGCTAGGATTCAAGCAAGAATTCAAGCCAGGATTCAAGCCAGGATTCAAACCAGGATTCAAGCTAGGATTCAAGCCAGGATTCAAGTCAGAATTCAAGTCAGGATCCAATGAAAGATTCGCTGTATGGTTTAATAAGGGAACTAAATTAAGAATTGTATTCAAAATAAAGTTCTCGTAGAATTAAGAACCATAAAAAAGAAACATAAAAAAAAGGTTTTAGAATGTATAAAAAGCTAATAAAGCTAAAAAGGTTAAGTAGTTAAATAAGGTTTTATAAAAAAAAAAAAGCTATACAGCTGTTTTTATTCTAATAAAAAAGTACTTTAATTAATTTTAAAAAAAAAATTAGTTTATATTTTTATAATAATAACTACTAGTTATAAGTTTTAAATTATAAACCAAAATTTATATATTAGTAATTAAAGTATAATAATAAATAATAATAAAAAACAAAACAATTATTTAAATTTTTAATTTTAGTTTATAGTTAAATATTTTAGTTTATTTTTTTAAAATAATTTTAAACTTAAGTTAATTTTTACTTTAAATATTTTTAAGATTTGTTTTTTAATTGTTAAATTTGTAAAAGTAAAAAATAATAAAAAGCTAATTATAATAACAATTTTTTATTTATAATAAAAAACTCTAATTTTAAATTTTTAAAAGTTTTAAAATACTTAATATATATTTAATAAAAATAAAACAAAACTATATACTTATAGATTTTAGTAAATTAATATTAAACTAACTTTAATTTATATAACTATTTTTATTTAAACTTTATTTAATAACTATTTAATATTTAGTTAATAATTATAATTCAGTTATTATTTATTATTTAATTACTATTTATTATTTAATTACTATTTATTATTTAATTACTATTTATTATTTAATTACTATTTATTATTTAATTACTATTTATTATTTAATTACTATTTATTATTTAATTACTCTTTATAATTTTTAAATTTTATTAATACTTATTACTAAGTATTATTATAACTAGTATAAACTTATAAGTAATTATAAGTAGTTGTAAGTAAAAAAGTACTATATTTAAACTACTTAGGCCTTTTTAGTTTTATTGAAATTTTCTACGAAAATGCCCATGCAAAGCACGGGCTAATAAGTTTAATAATTATTTTAAGCTTAATAATTATATATATTAACGTAATAACCTTTTATACTAGCGCGTATATTTTATATAAGTTTTCTATATAAATTTTATATTAAAATATATAGTAAAGTCTACAGAGTACTATAGAACTTATGAGCTTATTAATAAGGCAGTGAAATCTTTTAAAATAGTACTTAACCTAAATATTACTATATTTACTTATAACTATAATCTATTCTACTAATACCTTAAATACGTATATAAAGAGGGCTATAACTGTAAAACATATTCTAAAATAAACTAGTTACTTA
This sequence comes from Zopfia rhizophila CBS 207.26, assembly GCA_010093925.1. Taxonomy (NCBI): domain Eukaryota; kingdom Fungi; phylum Ascomycota; class Dothideomycetes; family Zopfiaceae; genus Zopfia; species Zopfia rhizophila. The sequence continues at coordinate 760,739 of ML994626.1, forward strand.
CTAAGAAATAAGATCTTACTCTTAAATACTTTTATAATACTATTAATAATATTAGATTTAGTATACACAAGGCGTTAGTAAAGCAGGAGTGTGATATAATTCTAATAGCCTTTTATAAAAAAAATAGAGATTCTCTATACTATAGCTAGTGTTAAGTAGAGTATTAGTTAATAGCTTATAAAAAGTACTAACATATTAAAGTAAAGTTTATAGAGTTTACTAGAAAACTTATATAGCAGCTAAAGACTATTTTATAATAGTTTAAAAAGCTTTATACTATTATTTAAAGGCTAGATATACTAGTAGAGGATATATAGAACATAAATAAAACTAGCTATTAAATAGGGGTTATAAAAAACTAATATATGTATATAAAGCACGGTAAAATAGTAAGCTCTTATACTATTTAATATAAACATAATCTCTAACATTATTTCTTAGATTTTTATACTTTATTTAAATAATTATAAGCTAATAACGCTAGTAGAAACTTACTCAGCTAATAGAGAAATTATTAATCCTATAATTATTATTAAAGTAAGTATAATTCTTAAAAAATAGGTAATAAATTTTTCTAATAACTACCTTATACATAAATCAGACTCTAGGTATAGTAATAATAAGATAAGTTTAAATTAAATTAAGTATTTTAATAAAATAATAAAGCACAAGACTAAAGGCACCTAGCGACTTTTAATTTAAGATAGGTATAGCTTTTATTATACTCATAAATTTATTTAGTATATAGTATAGAATAGAATATAGCTTTTTATTTTACCTCTTTATATAATACACTTCTTATAGGTACTTAACGTGGGCTGTTTTTAGTTATTAAAATAATACTATAACAGAATACTTAACTAGACTGTAAGAACTAGCTTAAAGGAAATTATAAAAAATAATTTTTTAGTAACTATATATACTATTCAGATAAAGACTTTTAAGCTTAGTATAATTTAAAATAGTTAGAGATAAACTAGCATACACCTGTTTAACTCTAAAACAGTTATAAAAAAGTTTTAAGAATAAGAAATAGTAAATAGTATATTTAGGAATACTCTTATAAAATTACTAAAGTAATTAGTTGTGTGTTATCCTGCTATACTAATCTTTTATTTCTCTAAACTAGAGAATATTAATAAATTAGAAAGTTACTTAGTGAATAATAGTAGCCTTAGGCGCTTTAATATTATATAAAAAGAATTAAAATAAGCTAAATTCTATAGAATATATTTAACTTCTTTTTATTCTATTATCCCTGAGCCTAGTAAACCTGGCTAGGTGATTCCTAAGAATATTATTAGTTTTTTAAGTCAGATAATAAGAATCTGCAGTGTCATTAAAGAATAGCTATTATTATTTATTATAACTAATATTAAATAAATTCTAATAGTTATTATAGCTATAGCTATTACTACTAATAGCTTTAAGTACTAGCTTAAGTTTATTTAAGTAACTAAAATAGCTAGAGCAGAGCACTATAAGCACTTATAGTATATACTTAATATTAGAAAAACCTCTTTATATACTAAAGATAGCCACGTAATAATTAAAAAGCATAAAAAGAATAAAATTACTAAATAGAAGTAAGAGCTATATAAGAAGAAAACTAGGGAAATTAAAAAAATTTATAATAAATAAAAAAGACTACTTTCTATTATACGCAATTATAATAAGAAATGCTTAAAAAGATAGGCTTTTATAATTAATAGCTTTTATAATATTTTTAGTTAGCAACTTAAGCCTAAGCTCTATTAAAAAATATATAATAATACTATTAAAAAACTTAACATAAGAGGTGCTTTTACGCTAAGGCATGATATTACTAAAAAAAAGACTTCTAGCTTTAAAGTATTTCTATTAGCTTAAGGTAAGTTTAACCTATATACTATTTTTCTATACTATAAATAATTAGTAGTAGAGGTATTTTAGCGCTTATAAGAGGCTTCTTAAACACAGAAGTTATAGTAAATAGATATTAAGAAAAAGAATAAGCTTAAAGATAAGTTAATAGTTAAGTTTTAAAACAACAAGAACAGTAATAAAAGCAGTATTAAATTACTAAATAAACTAGTCCTTTAATATATATTCTATAATATTATCTACAAACAGCCCTGCTAAAATTTATATGTATTTTCTATAGAAATATAGAATACTATAATCGTGATTATTAAGCTTAAGATAATTATTAAACTTATTAGCCCGTACTTTATATAGGTATTTTTATAGAAAATTTCAACAGAACCAAAAAAGCCCAAGTACTTTAATATAAAAAAAAAAAAAAAAAAAATTATTAAGTTTTTATAAATAATTTTAAAGTACTAGTAAAAAGGTGTTATATAATATTATGTAACTATAATAAGTAATAGTATTATATATAAATATAGTATATAATAGGTTATTATAAATATAATAAAGCATTTTTATTTAAATAAATTTTTTTATTAAAATTATACTAAAATAGTACTAAAGTTATTAACATTTTTATTAACTAAAAACCTAATATTATGTAATTTAAACTTAAGTAAAAAACTTTAAAACTGTTTTATAAATTAAACACTTTAATATTTTAACTAATACTTATTTTATATAAATATATAGTTTATTAGTATACTTATTATACTTTACTAAATAAATCTATTTTCTTTTACAACTAGGATAATAACTTTAAAAATATTAGTATATTATATATATTTACTTACGTTTATTACTTTAAAAACTTTACAGCTAATAAGCTATATAGTATAAGTATAAAGCTATTTTTTTTTACTTTTTTTATTACTTATTATTTTATACTTTTATTATAAATAGTTATACTTATATAATACTTTTTACTAAAAGTAGTTATTTTTAAGTATAGTAAATTTTTTTATTTAAATAAAAAAGTTTTAATTTAAAACTTTACTAAAATAGTATTTTAAAAATTTTTTTTTTTTTTATTTAAAAAAATTAGCCTTATATAATTAAACTTTAAGTAAGAAATATTTAATTATTATTACTTATTATTACTATATTACTTTTCTTATATAGCTTGTTACTTTTTTAATATAACTTTTTTTATATTAATTTTTTTTAATACTATTTTTTTTAAATAATACTTTTCTATTAATACTAATTTTCTATTACTAAGCAACCTTTAAAAAGCATAAGAAAATAAAGAAAACTTAATTAATTAATTACTAAATAAAGTTATTTTATATATAAATAATAAGTAGAATATATAAAAAAAATTTGTAAGCTTTATATTAATTAATAGTAAAGTTAATAAAAACAAAAATTAATAATAATATTATTTAGTTATATTTTTTATTAATATTGCTTTTTTTTAATACAATTTTTTTTTTTTCCTAATACTTTTTTTTATACTACTTTTTTTTATACTGCTTTTTTTATATAATTTTTTTATATAATTTTTTTATATAATTTTTTATACTACTTTTTTTATACAAGCTTTACTTTTTTTTACTACTTTTTTATTACTTTTTATTTACTATTTACTTTTACTACTTTTTTTTACTACTTGTTTTTATACTACTTTTTTTACATTACTTTTTTTATACTATTTTTTATAACTATTTTTTTTATATAAATTTTCTTATACTACTTGTTACTAAGTATAGTAAATTTTTTTAATATTTATATTAGCTTTATTATTTTATTATAACTTTTTTAATTATTATTTAAATTTAGGATAAAATATTTTAAACTATAATTATTTAGTAACTTTTAATATAAATAAAATATATATTATTTTTAATTATTTTTTATTATTTTAATAAGTTTTATGTATTTTCTATTTTTGTTTATAAATTATATATTCTAATAAAATTTAGTAATTATATAATTAATTTTATAAACTTACTTTAAAAGTTTTAAATTACAAATTATAAATTTTATTTCTATTTTTTAATTTCAAATTATTTTTAAGTAAAATATTTTAAAACTTTAAAGTTTTTATATTTAATTATAAATAAAAGTTTTATTTAGTTTATAAATTTATAATATTTATTAATATTTATTTTATTACTTTATTATAACTATATTTTTTTAAAGACTTATATAAATTTAATATTATAATTTAATATTAAATTTATTATATTATATTTTTAATATAAATTTACTTAATAATAACTTTTTAAAATAAAAATATAAAGTTTAAGTAAAATGCTAATTGTTATATATTTATTAAAATAAAAAGACTTTAGTATTATTAATTAACTAATATTTATAAAAAAATTAAAAGTTTAAATATATTATATATTAAATAAATATTTTTTTAAATAAAAAATTATAAATTCTTTAAATTTACTTTTAATAATTATAGTTATAAGTTAATAATTTCTAAAATATTATAAAAATTAAAAACAATAAATAATTTATATAAAAAATTTTTATAAATATTATTTTAAGAACTTTATATACTAAAAATAAAAAGAACACTAAAATCGCGATTTGACTTATACTATTATATAAAGATTCTTTTCCATATTATTTTATTCTCTAGAGCGAACTAATAGTGAGGATTGCGTTTATTACTAGTATATAATATTTAGTATTACTAGAGAGCTCTTTTTAAAAGTTTAATCTTTAAAATAGTTAAAATAATAAAGTTTTTAAATACTAAGCACAGATAACTAACTAAGAATAGAGGAACTAGGTAAAAACTATTTAATATATTATTAAAAAAGCTACTCTGTTAGCTACTTTAGTTTAATAATATAATAAAACACTTTTATACTTATACCGCTCTAAGAGTGTATTATATTAAAAATAGAAATAATCCAAAATTCTAGGCTATCTATAAGAGACTTGATAATAAATTCTTAATAGACTTAATAACAAAATAAATAACCAGATACGCTTTAATAGTAACTTAGTAAAAAATCTTAAATAGTATAATACTTATAGCTTTTAATAAAACTAATTTACTAAAAGGTTTTAAATAGTATAGTGTTTATAGTTTTTAATAGATAACTAGTTTATTTATATCTAAAGTAATTTAGACACTACGAACTTAAGCCACTATATAAGTTATTAGTCTTAAGTAAACTTAAGTAGGACTTAACAAGATAGTAGAATATAAGCTTAGTTAGTAGAAAATTAAGAGACTGATAGTTATATAGTATTAAATTATTATAGAGTCTACTTTTATAAAACACAGATAACTTATTATCCTAAAAAGGTTATAGATAACATAAAATAATCTATTAGACATAAAAGAAATAATAAAGTTATTATAAAACGTAATATAAGGACTAAAGTAGAAACGTGGCTATGTAGTAATATATAGATAATTATAAAAAAAAAAACTCTAGTAATAAGCTAATAAGTTAAATAAGAAGTATTAAATACTATATACAGTAAACGCTTAGTAGCAGGATTATATAGAATACTTAAATTAATAGTATAAGATAATTACTAAGCACGGGTGAGAATATAATCTAACTAGAGTCTAAAATACTAATCAAAAATAGTTAGAAACAAGTATTAAAAACTAGATTAGTAAGAAATTTACTAAAAAGAAGGCCAAGCAAGGCACGTAATATAATAAAAAGTAATTAAAATAAATAAACTTTATTATATATAATTATAATTAATTACCTAATAAGTTTAGGTAAGAGCTGATTAGTTAGTAATAATAAAGAGTTTACTATATAAGAAAAGTATTTCCTTTCTTTTATCTATTCTACTCTTTATAGTTACGAAAGCATTTTAAGTTTTAAATAAAATAAAATTATGTTTTATTATTCTATTATTTTATTGTTTTTATTTTTCTATTTATATAGAAACTACCCTACGCTAAGACCCTGCTTAAGAATATAAAATTACCTTAATATCTTAAGATTTCTTATATTTAATGTTTTTAGATTATGAAATTATATAATATAACAAAAAGTAACTACCCTCTCAGGTAGGAGGTTATTAAGAAAATACTTTTAATAAATATTAGAATTTAGTTATAATATAACTAGACTATTTTCTATTATAAGTACACTAACACTAAGTATAGCTTAAGTAGTATAGTAGTAAATAGAATAAATCTAATAACTTATATAAGCTATCCAGACGCTTAAGGCTTAGCTTAATAGTAAGTTAAATAAATAAGTTAAAATTTAATTACTAAAGTGTTATAATAAAACGCGTGGAAAGCTCCACGGTTTTATAATAGCTATAAATATATATTATAAGTTTAACAGGCAAATGTTTATCACTAAGCAGGATTAAATTCTAGCTATAGAAATAAATATAGAAGGTAGAACTATAGAATAGTTCTAGCCCTTAGCTAAAAATTACCTTAAAACAGATAACCTAAACTATAAAAGCTAAAGATTAGGAAACTATAGTAATAAAATATAGCAAGTTTTCATTAGCTATTAAGCATTCTTAAAAGAAATAAATATAATATTTAAAGAGATTAATAAAAAACTTATAGCAGTTAAGAAACTACAGGCGCTTAAATAGATAAAATTAGTAGTAAAATATATAATAAAATTCAAACAGCTCTAGTCACGCATTAATTAGGAAAATAAGCTATTAATTAAATTCTATTATTAAGGCCTTAAAGAAAGGGTTAAGGATGAAATATCTAAGAAAAATAAGCTAAATAAACTATTAGAAATAATAATAAAAGCAGTACGAATTAATAATTAATAGTATAAAAGAGATTAAGAATATAAAGAAAATAATAATATTATTTTCTGATAGCATAAGAAGAATTCACAGCCTATATATAACTAAGATTTTATAGATATTTTAGTAAATAAAGCGTAAATAGAAGATAAAAGGTCTAAGCCTATTAAGCTAAAAATAATACTAAAATAGAAGAATTAATTAAACAGAAAAGCATGCTTAAGATATGGAGAGATAAAATACTTTATTAAAGACTACTTTAAAAGATAAAAGAAAATTACTATACTTCGTATTAAACCTAACACACTTTCAGATCAAAAAATTAAAAAGAGAATTAATTATAACTAGTGTTAAATCTATAGATCACTATAACACTTTAAAATTAGATATATAGTAAAATACTTAATAATATTACTAGACTTAGAGTTAGGAATATACCAGTAAATAATTTATAAAGCGGGATAGAAATAACACAACGTTATAAATAAAAAAGTAGAGAACTATTTCTTAGCGGAAATTATAAAATCCCATAAGCTATTTTAGTAACCCAGAATAAAAAGTAACTTTCTTTTAGTTAAGAATAGTTAGAAAAGTTAAACCCGAAATAAGAATAAGTTTCTTATAGTTAGATATTAAATTATATTAACTATAATTAAAATATGAGTATAATATAAGAAATGCTGGATCTATAGGTTAGACTAATATTTAGATAATATATACACATTAAAGCACTAGAATGTTACTTTAGGTGATAGAATAAGTAATTATAAAAAAGCCCTATAAGAAACAGGATATAAGTAATATGATATATATACTATAAAAAAAACATCACTATTTCTAAACGCTATTTAGGAAAATAAACTATAGTTAGAGAAAATAAAAGTACTCTTATCTACAACATACATAACTCTATTATTAGTATTAGAGTTTAAAATAATCAAACCGTAATCTAAATAGGCTAATAATTAGGAAGTTAAGAAATAAATAAATTTACTAGTAATTTAAGTAACAGATATACTAGTAAAAAAATAACTAAAATATAAGTAATACTAGATCTGCGGAATTAAGCAATACTTAAGATAAAACTATAAATAGAAATAACACGCTATATAACTTAAAGGAACAGATCAAAACTAACTTCTATACTAAATTATAGAATAATAAGGTTTGGAAGATATTAACATTATAATAAGTAAATTCTTAAATAGTGAACTTAATTCATAGAGTAATAAGCACCAAACAGTAAGTTAAACTTAATACTAAATTAAATACAAGTTCTACTAAAAATAATAAAAACTAGTGGATTAGAATATTAGTAATATAGAGCATAAGAACTTACTTTATACTAAATATTTTCTAGAATAGAAATGTCTAAACTATAAAAAGGAGATAAAATTAGCACATAGTAAGAAACTATAGCAGAATTATTATCTATAAAAATATCTAATATATGTGAGTATGGAAGTACCACGGAATAAGTCCACCCCTAGGTATAAAGTCTTAAGTAGTAATTTAAAAAACTAAGGGGCCTTTAATTACTAGCTATAGTTAATAATATAGCTATTAAAACTCAAAGCATAAAAAGAGCTCACTTTAAATAATAATAATAAGATAAATAAGTTATTAAAAATACTTAAGTATTAAAACGTCTTCCTAATTAGTAAGGAATATACTAAGAGGCGTATATCTATAGAAAATAACTATTTACGCTTATAGATAATAGAGTAAATAAAATACTTATTTTAAATAAATAAGTAAATAAGTATACTATACTATATAAAGTTATAAATAAGCTAGTAAGAATATAATGCGTTAATAATAGTGCTGTAGACTTCAGAAAAGGAATAATTAACCTAGAGACTAAAATAGTAGCTATAGAAGTAATAGGTTATAGAAATAACTACTATATAAAAATAATAGACTTAGAAAGTAAAAATATAATCATTAGATATAACTAGCTCTTAAAGTAGAATCTAATAGTAAATTAAATAATAGAAATAATTTTAAATTAATAACCCACACGCAAGGTCACGCTGACTCGAATTCTAAATTATAAAAAAAAGATCTTTATAATAGAATATATCTTATTATAAGCGATAAAATGATAATGTAAGAAGCATACGGAAAATATTAGAATTTTATAGATTAAAATATTATAAATAACGCAAAAAGCGGTAAGCTTTACTATTCTAATAGAATACTAAGAATTTAGAGAATTATTTAAAGAGAAACTAGAAGGAAATCTACTAAAATATAAACTATAGAATTACTAGATACCACTCTAGGAGAGAGTAACGCTAAAACTAGGAAAAATATATAAACTTAACATACAACAGCAATAAGAACTTAAAAAATATCTAGAAACTAATCTTAAAAAAGGATATATATGACTAAGTAAGAGTCTAATAGCTTTACTAATATTATTTATGCCTAAAAAGAACAAGAAACTATAGTTATATATAGATTTTAGATAACTTAATAATATAATAATTAAGAATTAATACCTATTACTATTAATTCAAGAACTTATAGATAGACTCTAGAGAGCGGAATAGTTTATACTATTTAATATCCACAAAAAATACTATAAAATACGTATTAAAGAAAGATACGAATAGTTAACAGTATTTAAAATAAGATTTAGTTTATTTAAATATTTTATTATAGTATTTAGGTTAACTAATATATTAGTAATATTCTAAGCAATAATAAACCAAGCGCTATATAAATACTTAGATGTATTTATACTAGCTTATCTAGATAATATTCTTATTTACTTAAAAAGATTACTTAAGGAATATAAGGAATATATTAAGAAAGTTTTATAAAAGCTAAAGAAGTATAATCTATTTATTTAGCTAGAGAAATATCATTTTCACGTAATAGAAGTAAACTTTCTTAGATTTATTATTTTTAGAGAAGGAATTACTATAAAACCTAGTAAAATTTAGAATATTATTAACTAGCCTTACCTAATAACAGTAAAGGAAGTTCAATTCTTTTTAGAATTTATAAATTTTTACTAGAAATTTACTAAAGATTATTTTAAAATTACGGCACCCTTAACGGAAATAACACGTAAAGAAATAGGATTCTGATAGGAAGAATCTTAGAAATAAGTATTTACTAAGCTTAAGAGAAGATTTATAAAAGCACTAATACTTAAAATATTTAATTCTAAATTACCTATTATCTTAGAGACTAATACGTTAGACTATGTATATAAAGTAATTTATAATTAGATATATAGTAAGAACTGCTAGTATCTAATTAACTATATATCAAAAAAATTTAGTGGAGCTGAATTAAACTATGATATTTATAATAAGAAACTACTTACGGTAGTTCTAGTATTTAAGAAATAAAGAATATATCTTAAAGAAATATAATACTAGATAGTAGTCTATTTAGATCATAAGAATCTTATAAGTTTTATAATAATAAAAAAGTTGAATCAATAATAAATACAATAAGCAGAGACTTTTATAACTTTTAATTTTAAAATATTTTATAAGAAAGGTTAAGATAATAGCACGGCTAATATTTTAAGCTAATAACATAATTATACACGCAGAATAAAACCAGTTTAAAATTTAATTCTATAATAGAATTTAGATAGATCTTTGGAATATATTTACGTAAAGATTATGACAGTTATTTAAGTCAAAAGCAACTAGAAACAAAAGATTAGAGATAAACTAGAAACTAACTATTTACTAATAAATCTTATACGAGACATTAAGAGTAATAGGCTTATATAATAAAACAGGCTAGTATATATACTAGTATTATTAAAAAAAGAATTAATTCAGGAGAATTATGGTGCTATTGTATATAGATATTAAAAGATTAAAAAGATAGTAAAACATCTTTCCAGAAACTTCTACATTCTATAAATATATTAAAAAGTTAAATAAGTTTTTACTGACTGTATAGAATATAGTAAGAATAAGCTAAAATAATATAAACTATATAGTTTACTATCGCCGCTAGCTATAGCTAAGAAACTATAAGAATTAGTTTTAATAAACTTTATTACGGATTTACTAGAATCTCAGACATGAGACTAAGAACAGATACGTAATATAATATTAGTAATTATTAATAGACACATAAAGTACGCATATTTTGAACTTATATATAAGAAACTTTCGGTGGACGAATTGGCTTATGTAATCTTATAAATACCAATTATAAAATATAAAATACCTAGAGAATTTATTACTAATAGAGATAAGTTATTTATTTTATCTTTTTAGAATATATTTATTATAGAATAGGATTAGATAGTAAGCTATTAACAGCTTATCATCCCTAAATAGATAAATAAATAAAATGAATAAATTAGATGCTAGAGTAGTATCTAAAGATGTATATTAATTAGCTATAGAATAACTAGGTTACGTTACTACTAATAGCTAAGTTTATATATAACTCTATAAAGTCATTAATCACAAAAATGTTACTATTCTTTATAAACTATAGTTATAAATTAACTACTTATTAAGAACCATAACAGTTATAAAGTAAATTAATAAATACTAGTAAAAGAGTTAGAGAACTTTAAGCATTATATAAAAAAGTTTATAAAAATATTACTTTATAAAACCAGTAAACTAAAAGGTACGCTGATAAATCTAGAATTAAAAAATAAATTTTAAAAAAGAGAGATAAAATTTTCCTGCTATAAAAAAATTTTAAAATAAAAAAACTATTAAGAAAACTAGATGATATTTAAATTAGACTATTTAAAGTTAAGAAACAAACAGGATAAGTAAATTACAAACTATAACTACTAAAAATAATAAAAAGAATTTATTCTATATTTTATATTTTATATTTAGAATTAGTATTACTGGATGCACTATTAGCTAAAGAGGTTCAGCTAAAACTAAATAGTAACTCTAAATAAAAAGTAAGTAAAATCCTTAGGCTATATAAGTTTAAACGTTAGTAAAAATATCTAGTCTAATAAAAAAAACTATAGACTAAAAGAAAATATATGGGAACTAGTTAAGCACGTAAAGCACTATACTTAACTAATTAATTATTTTTATTCTAAGAATCTATAAGCGCTAGATCCTAGAAGGAAGATAATTAAACGTTTTCTTAATCTAGTAGTAAAAAAAAAGCGTTAAGGGAGGAACCTACTTAAATAGAATATCTAAAAATAGAAAGCTACTATTATATAGACTTTATTTTCTCTTTTTCTTTTTTTTCTAATTTCTTAAGCTCTTTAATGGAGGCCGACTTTTAAGTTACTAGCTTTTAGAACTTAGAATTAACTTAAGTAAGTTAATGGTAAAGACGTTAAGTATAAGCATAAATAGCAGATAAGAAATCTTTAGTTTCCTAAATCTAAACTAGTAGCTATTAGTAGTTAGCTAAATTATAATCTAGCTTACTCTATAACACTACTAAGTTATACTTTAGATAGTGATTAATATATTTAGAATAATAGCTTAATAAGATATTAATTAAGTATATCTACTTACGGTAAAGACAGTTTCTATATAGTATTAACATAAAATAATTCTAATTATAAATTAATTTTATAAGATAATAGGCATAGGAAGTTAAGGACTTAGCCTTTATTATTATTAAAATAAAAGAACCAAAAAAAAAGAGGAGCTTATAATATAATAGAGAGTATAAACTACTTTTATAAAAAAGTTCATAAAAACAGATACACAGACTTTTAGGTTAAAAGCTTAAAAGAAGAGGCGTATATTATAAAATATAATATAAAAACTAAAGCGGAAACATAACTACGTAGTAACGTATAAATAGTTATAAAAAAAAAGAACTTAATAATAAGCTAATAAGTTAAATAAAAAGTATTAAATACTATACGCGGTAAACGCTTAGTAGCGGGATTATATAAAATACTTAAGTTAATAGTATAAGATAATTACTAAGCACGGGCGAGAATATAATCTAACTAGAATCCAAAATACTAATTAAAAATAGTTAGAGATAAGTATTAAAGACTAGATTAGTAAGAAACTTACTAAAAGAAAAGCCAAGCAAAGCACATAATATAATAAAAGATAATTAGAATAGATAAACTTTATTATATATAATTATAACTAATCACCTAATAAGTTTAGGTAAGGGCTGATTAGTTAGTAATAATAAAGAATTTACTATATAAGAAAGGTGTTTCCTTTCTTTTATCTATTCTACTCTTTATAGTTACGAAAGTGTTTTAAGTCTTGAATAAAATAAGATTACGTTTTATTATTCTATTATTTTATTGTTTTTATTTTTCTACTTATATAGAAGCCACCTTACGCTAAGACCCTGCTCAAGAATATAAAATTACCTTAATATTTTAGGGTTTCTTATATCTAATATCTTTAGATTACGAAATCACATAACGTAATAAGAGTGTAGTATATAATAATAGTAATAAATAGCTTTAAGATACTTATTTTATAGAATAGCCCTAAGATAGACCTTTAGTAGACTTATATAACTTTATATATACATAATTCTTTTAAAAATACTTATATATAGAGGGTTTTATAATAGGAGGAGAATTATACTCTTACTAATAATACTATTTATATAGCCTAAAAGGACGGATATGTGTGTTAGTTTATTTAAAGAATAAATAACAGCACTACTAAAATAGACTTAAAAAGTAAATTAAAAAACTTATACGTTTAAATATATAATAAAGAGCTTAGATAAGTAAGCTATAATAAACTCTACTATATAATATATAATATATATATAATTCTCTAGGCATACTAATAGGCCCTGGAAAAAGAAGTTCTTAAAACCTATATAGCCCTCTATAAGGCAGAAAGTTTAATTCTTATTTAAATCTATACAGAATGAATTAGACTTACGGTGTTTTTTGTAAAAGTCTAGCTAAAAAATTTTCCTATAATTACATGCGTCTGTAGTTATGAATAAGAGATAGTAAAATATATTATTTTTTATTATTCTTAGTTTACAGATACAAAAACAGCCTTATAAGATATAAAATTTAGTAAAGTTAATTTCTAGTATTTTATAAGATTAGTAAAGAGTATAACTAAGCTCATATAATAGCTTATATAAATAGGTATCTTACTATAGTTCTTTCTAGCTATAAAACTACTCTATAAAGTATAGAATAGATAGAAAAGTACTTATAGTAAATAGATAGACAAGTACTTATAGTAGGTAGATAAGGCGCTATAGCTAAAATTACAAGCTCTTTTTACTCTATAAAAAGTATTATAAATAGCAAGGAAATAGGTTATATATAGTAAATAGAAGAAACGGAGGTTATTTTCTTAAAAATAGAGACTATATACCCTATAATAGGTTTTCCTTTATATAATTAAGTTTATAAAGGTTTATATAGCATACCACTGCCTAAATTAGCATAAGAATAATAATAATAATAATAATATACTAAAAAAATTAATAATATGTATAATATTAAAAAAACTCTAATTTTTTTAAAATAAAATTAAAAAGATTAAATAAAGTTAAAAATAATTAATTACTTAATAGTTATATATATTAACTATATAAATAACAATTAAATATTAATATAAATAAATAAAAATTAAAGTATAATTTAAAATATAAATATTACAAAAATGTAATAAAAAAAGTTAAAAGTTTAAAATTTTTTTTTGTTAATTACTATATAAAGTATTTAGCAGTAATTTAAAAAATTAATAATATATATATATATTATAAATAAAAATATTTAAATAAACATTTTTTGTATAATGCTAAAACATAAATACATAATGTTAAAAAATAATTATAAATATTTTTAAAAAAATTGTAAATTATTATAAATAATTACTATAATAATAAAACTAATAACAAAATTTTTTAATATTAACATGTTTTAATATTTAATAATTAAAACTTTATTATAAGTAAATAGCTTTTATTTAAAAAATAATATTATTAAAAACTTATATTTAATTTAATTTAAGTTTTAAGTAATTTTAACGTATAATTAAAATCTATACTATTTAATAAAAATTATATATATATACATTTAAAATTGTATTTAATATAATTTATTTAATAGTTTCAAACTTTTATTACATAATAAAAATTACAAAACTTATAACTAAAAACAAATTTTAAAAATTTAATTTTATATTTAGTTAATATATTAATTTTTAATAAAAACTGTATATTATAAAATATAATAAGTTATTAATAAAAATTAAAAAACAAGTTATAAAGTAATAGTATAAATAAAATTTTAAAATAATACTAAAATACTAATTAATAATAAAAAATATATTTATTACATATATAATTATTATATATTAAAATGTATGTAATAAAATAAGAAAAAAAAAGTTATATAATTTTTTTTAAGAAAAAAGCGCTATAATTAAATTAAAAAAGATTTTTTATACAATAAAAAATAAATAAAAAATTTAAAAAATTTAAAAAATTTAAAATATTATAAATAAAAGGAAATTGTAAATATTATAATATAACATTTTTTTAATATTATTTTACTATTTATTTTATAATAAATAGTTTAAAGTTATATATTAAATAAAATAAAAATATATTTTATAAATAAGACTTTTATGTACTAATATAATTACTAAAATTTTAATTTTATAAAACTAATTATAACTTTTTAAAATATTAGTTATTAAACTAACCTATTTTATAGTATTTTATTAATTAATTTGTAATATAAATTAATATAAAAAATAAAGTATTAATAATATAATATTTTTAAATTAAATTAAATAAATTTAAATATATATAGATATATATATATACTTTTATTATAAGTTTATAAACTTAAAATTTTTTATTTTTAAATATAATATAATATTATTTAATTATAATTTTAACTTGTATACTATTTAAAGTAATTAAATTTTTATAATAAACTTAATGTAAAAATATTAAATTAATTTTAATAAATTACTTTTATTTAAATTAATTTAATAAACTTAAAAAAGTTTATTACTATTATTATAGTAAGAAATTTTATGTAAGTAATTATAAATAGTTATAAGTAAAAATAAACTATTTTAAAGCTACTTTAGTATAAAAAAATATTATTAAAACTTTTATAAAGTAACTTTAAAATATTAATAAAAAAGTATTATATAATATTATATATTAATATAACATGTAATAAGTAATTACAACTATTATTTTTATATAATTTTTTTTAACTTTTATTTAAGTTTAATTTATAAAAATATTTAAAGTAAAATATATATATAATTTATAATTTTTTTTAATATTTTAAAATTAAATAATTATATTATAGTAAGAAATTCTACTACAGTAATTAAAACAAAGTTTAGTTAATTTAATAAAAAAATTTTAAAAAAATTAATATTTAACAATATTTGTTTATTTAATATTTTTTTAAATAAATATTTTATTTTATTATTTCTATTAAGTATGTAGTAAAGTAATATAAAATCTACTTTACTTTACTATAATATTACCTAGAATTTTACTATTATTATTTAATATTATTTAATTTTAGTATAAAATAAATTTAATAATTTAATAATTAAATGTTTTTTTAAATAGAGTATTATTTTTATTTATTTAAAATTACTTTTTTATAAAATACATTTAATACAATTAAATTTATAATGAGTAAAACTAAAAATTAAATAAATAAATTTTTAAGTTTATTTTTAAGTTTAAAAATTATAAATATAGTATAAAATTATAGTTAAATTACTAATTTTCATTTTTAAGTATAAGTAATAAAGTAATATACTAACTTTTTTATTACTAATATATTATTTTTATTTATAATAAAATTAGAGTATATATAGTATATGTTATAGTAGTACTATATATAGAAAATTAAGTACTTAATAAAACACATTAATTAATTATAAAGTATATTACTAAGTAATAATTTAAAACGTTACATAAAGAAAAAAAATATAACAAGTTATAAAGTAAAATATTTGAGGCAAAAGTTTATATACTAGTATAAAACTAATACATAAATATTTAATATAAAAAAAAAGTTTATAAAAAAGGCTTTTTAAAAAAGTTTTTATAAAGTATTATAAATAGTTACTATAATAGTACTTTTTCTTTAAATTTAAGCTTTTATAAAAAGTATTTATATTAAATACTAGGTTTAAGCTAATTTAGTTTTTTAAAGTAGAATTTTTTATTATAGCTATATTTTAAAAGTTACTTATAAGTTCTTATATTAAGTTATTATATTTAGTTTATTTAACTAAGTATTTATAGTGTTTTTACTTATAGTGTAAGTATAGTTTTTTAATTTATTTAATATAGTATTTAGTTTTCTTATTAACTTTAATAACTTTAGGTAGCAGGTTTTACTAACTTAGAAAATATTTAGATTTAAGTATAATAAGCTAAAGTAATAATACATAAAAACTAAATATATATTCAAGAATTTAGAAAGTTTAAGTTAGTATATATATAGAAAAACTATTTAAGAAATATAGTATTTTTTAAAAACCTTTAAGTCTAGCTTTTTAAAAAATAACTTTATTTAAATATTTTATATATTAAGTTAAACTATTTTTTTTATTTAATAGTTAAATGTAAGTAATTATTTTTAGTTTATATATTCTTTCTAAAGAGCTTAGACTTAAATTATTTCTTCTTAAATTAGTTATTAAATATTAGCTATTTTTTTTACTATGTAGTTAGCTTCTAAAGCTTATAATATTTAGTAAAAACATTTTTAAATTTTTATAAAAAGTTTAAGCTCTATTAGCCAATATAAGCCTATATTAGCTAAAAATAGTAAAACTTTTTTAAATTTAAATATAGTATTATTAGCTTTAAACTATACTAAAAAAAAGCTAGTTTACTTAGTTATTTTACTAGTAGATTATGTATATATATAGAACTTATTTTATTATACTATTAGCTTTTTCTTTTTAGCTATTAGTTTCTAAGTAATATATAGAAAATAGTTAGAGTTTAATTTTTATTTATTTATAACGTTTATTATAAAAAGCAAAAATAAATTATATTTCTTAGTTTAATATAATTATTTTTAAAATACTGTAGTTTATTTATATATACTAGTAAAAAAAATAAGTAATATTTATAATAGTTATTTTACTATAAAAAATTAGGTGTTAATATTTTATAAAGTAATTAACTATAACTATAATATTAGTATAGCTTTTAAATTCTAAGAAGTTAGTAATAAAGTCTATAAAAATATTTTTTTATCTTTTTTAAAAAATAGAAAAAGGTTTTAAAAAGCTATAGTACTTTTTATAAAAAGTCTTAAATTTTTAGTAAGTATAGTAATAAAATATATATTAATATATTATTTTAAACATTTAAAACTAGTAATATTTATATTATATAATTTTAAGAATTTTTTATAACTAAAGTATGATTTAATAATTTAAGGCAAAAAAGTATTTATTATTAAACTCTTTAGGCTTTTTTTAAGTTAGAGTATTTTATATATAATAAATAAAAGTATCTAGTTTTTTACCTTACTTACTTAGTTAGTATATAATAGTAAAGTTAGTTTAGTAAGCTTATTAATAGCTAAGTTATTTTATTATAATAAAGTACTAAAGGTTTTTATAGTTACTTAGTATTTAAATTAAAAACATAGTACTTTTTAATTTAGGTTTCTATTATTTAAAGTAATATATAATAGCTAATAGTTTCTTATTATATATTTTATAGTTATATTTAGTAGAATACAGTTTTTTAGAAAAGTAGGTTATAAGTCTTAGTTTAGATTATTAATTTTTTTAGAAAAAAAACTCTAGCAGTTACATAGTTTAAAAAGTTAGGTTTTATAATAATTAGTAACTTAAGATTAAAGTATTAGAAAACTAAAGTAATTATAAATATATATATTAAATATTTAAATATTTTTTAGTAAGTATTATTAAATTTAAATTAAATATCCTTTTTTATTAAAGCTATAAGCAAGAACGTAATATAGAAAAAGTTATTAATAAATTATTAATAAAAGTCAGCAAATTCTAAAAATACTCTTATATTCTTTATATTCTTAAAGAATTTTTAGTTAAAAATATTCTTTGCTTTATTTAAGTTTATACTAATTTCTTTTATTAAGATTATAAACTTAAAATAATTAACTTGTTTTTAGTAGAACTTATATTTATTAATATTAAGCTATAAACTAGTTTTATTTAAAGCTTTTAAATCTTTTTTTATATATTATTAGTGTTTATATAAAATATTATTATAAATTAAAATCTTATTAAAGTAGACTGTACAAAATATTTTAAGAAATAGTTAAAAAATATTATTTATATAGTATTAGAACATATATAGTATATTAGCTAGTTTAAATAATATAATAAAATATTTAAATAAATTATATTAAGTTTAAAAAGTATTTAGCTATTTATTTATTTTTACTATATAAAAATAGTTAAAAGCTAAAATAATATCTAGCTTTATAAAGTACTTTACTTTACTAAAGTAAAATAAAGTTTCTTAAATTAATAGAATTAAATAGTAGCTTTTAATAGTAATAGTATTTAAAGCTTAATAATTTATATAAAATTAAAGATTTCTATTAGGTCTTTTTATAAAAATAACTAGTATAGCTATAAAAAGCAAACTTACTATAATAAATTTTTTAGTAATATAGTTATTAAGATACTTTCTAAAAACTTTTAGTTTATTTTAAAATATTTTATAAAAAAGTCTAAATTTAAGTTACTTTTCTTTTTTAAAAATAATTTTATAGTTATATAAACAATGTTTAGGTAGTTTATTAACTTTTTTATATAAAAAGTTTTAAAAGGTATTATAGTACTTTTTTAAAACTTTAGTAGCTAAATTAATATAAGTTTTTAAAGCTAAAGTTTTATTAATATTAGCTATTAAAATAATAAAGATTTTGTGTTTATATTTTTAGACTATTTATAAAAAAAGAGTTACCTTAATTAAATAAATATTTATACTTAGTTTAGAGTTCTTATAAAAGCCTTTTAATAAAGCTTTTATTAAAAAGTTTTTAGAGTCTTAAAAAAAGGCATTTTTATAAAAAAAAATTTAGTTTAGTATTAAATTCAAGTATAAATTTAAATTCTAAAGTTTTTTAGAAAATAATTTACTAAGAAGTTTTTTAAGTAAGTATTAAGTTCTTATAATTAATAGTTTATTTTAGCTAACTAGTTATTGTGTTAAGTTTAAGTATTTAGTAATAACTTTAAAAAGTAAGTTTATAAGTACTATATATAAGTAGTATTAAAATAAAAGCCTTTTAGTAAAAAGTTTAATAAAAAGTTTTTTAGACAAGTAATAGTCTTTTTTAAATAAATTAGAAATTAAAATAAGTATAAATAATAAGTTTAGTAATAAAAAGTATTAATAAGTAGCTTTTATAAATTATAGTTAAACTTAACTTTATACTTTCTTATTTAAAGTTAAGAATTAATTTATAGTTTTCTATAGTAATTATAAAGAAAAAAAATTTCTTCACATAATTTATATAGTAAAAAGTTATACTAGTAGTATATAAAATATAACTTTCTTTAAAACATTTACTATTAAAACTAGTAGAATATAGAATATTTAAAAGTAGTAAAAAACAAAGTTTTTAAGTATTAACTAAAAATTTACTAATATAACTTATACTAGTTACTTTAGTATTAATTAAAGTAGTAATAAAGTAAAATAAGCTATTTTATTAAATAGTATATAAAATATTTACTTAATAGTTCTAAATGTTAGTTACTAAGTGAAAAGTTTATAAGTTAATAAAAATCTAGTATTAAAAACGTTTTAAAAAGTAACTTAATACTAAAATTAATTTTTTAGTAAACTAGCTTAAAAAGTTTAAAAATATTCTTATTTATAAAAAAATTTAGATTTAAAGAAAGAATAAAAGTAAGTTACTTATTAGAATTAGAATAAGCTTATAAATTAAAGTTTTAGCAAAGAAATAAAATAGTTATAAAGAATATAACTATAACGGCCTGTTATATGACACGTTTACGGGAAGCATTACTACGTGTTATTATGTTATCATATTATAGATAACGTTACTAGTCACGTGTTACGCTTTTATATTTATGCTATAAGTGCCTATATAATCCTTCTCTGCTCTCTTTCTATACTCTTTTCTTTTCTTTATACTAGAGTAGCTCTAATACAGCGCTTTATTACTTATAACTACTTGTAATTACCTACAGGTTCATACTGGCCGTGATAATAACTATATTTATTATACTTAAAATATTAGCTATTATACTTTTAGGTTTTTTATTTAACTAATTTAATAAAAATATAGTTAGATATATTAATTTTTATGGTATTAGAATTTCTTTATAATATAGATTGCAGCTTAGTAAAATATAATAAAAAAAGATACTAAAAGTTATTATTATATAAAAATTTTAGGTTAGTATAGTTACTTAACGTTTTAGAAATTTTAATACTTACTATTACTTAGTAAAAGTTATTATTTAATAACCTTTTTAGCTAAGTAATTAAACTAATTTTATTTAGTTTAGTATTAGTAGCTAGTTTATAAAATTTAGTAAAGTAAATAATAAAACTCTTCTATTCTTAGTAAATAAATTAAGCTTACTTAAAGTAGTAAGTTTTCTATTTAGGTTTCTATATATAACTTATAAAAAGATAATTAATTATTTTACTAAGTATATATTCTTATTTATAAAAAAGTTTATAAGTGTTACTAGGTCTTTCTTTAGTCTTAAATATATATATAAAAGTTAAGAGTGTTTAGTAAAATATTAGTTAGTAATACTTTTAAGCTTATAGTAAAGATTTTTAATAAAAATATATAAATTCTTTTATTTTCTAGTAAATATTAAGAAGTTAAGCAAATAGTTAAATTTTATTATTATTAGTAGTATAGTAAGTTCTAGTGTAATAGTTAATTTCACGTTTTTAATTATAACTTAAAGTACTTAGAAATAGGTACTAGTTATAGTTATAAAAAAAATTAGAGTTATAAAACTTAAGCTACTTTTAAATAAACTAATAACAAGAGCTAAACTTTTTTAATAGAAGAAATAATAATAATAAAAGTTAAGCTAGTAAACACTTACTTTATTTTATTAAACTTAGTATAAAAAGTTTTTATATTTTTTTTATATTAAGTTTCTTATTTTACTAAAGTGTTTATAAGTAATTTATTACTTATTTTAGAGTTATAAGTTAAAAAGTAAAGTTTTTAAAAATTTTAGTAAAGTCTAAGTTATTTATTATAAAAAATTAGTAAAAACGTAATATAATATTATAGTAATACTATAAGTAGAAAGTTAAGTATTTAATAAAAAATATTAATTAATTACTAAGCATAATATTAAGTAATAATTTAAAAGATTACATAAAGAAAAAGAATATAATAAATTATAAGCTAAAATATTTAAAGCAAGAGTTTATATACTAGTGTAAAACTAATATATAAATATATAATAATAAAAAAACTTTTATAAAGTATTATAAATAGTTACTATAATAGTATACAAATTTATAATTTTTATATTAATATTTATTACATGTATATTAATATTAAATGTATAATATATAATATTAAGTTCTAAAGTTTGTATATTATTTAATAAATTTTAAATAATAGTACTTAATTTATTTATTTATATTATTATTAAATTATAATTATAAATATTTTATAACGTATTTTATAAGTGAGCTGCGCATACAAGCGAGCTGCATATCTTAAAATTTACTAAAAAATTAAAAATTTCCACCTTAGTATCTTAATAACTACTTAATGATAAATTCTAAAAATTGAAAATTAAGCTTTTATATGCACATTACAGCTTCCATAAAAGTCACATAAACATTAGTTTTATAGTTTTTGAGATATTATGGTTTGGCTTTGTTTTAGCCCCCAAATCGCTATATCTCAAAAACTACGAAACTAATGTTTATGTAACTTTCATGGAAGCTGTAATGTACATACAAAAGCTTAATTTTCAATTTTTAGAATTTATCATTAAGTAGTTATTAAGATACTAAGGTGGAAATTTTTGATTTTTTAGTGAATTTTAAGATGTATAGCTTGCTTATATGCATAGCTTACTTATAGAATACATTATAATATATATAATACTAATAATAAGAGTATTTTAATAAAAATTAAGCTTAGTAAATAAAAAATTTAAATAATTAATATATTTTTATTTTAAAGTATATAAAAATACTATAAATTTAACATTAAATTTTTATGTAAGTAATAAATTTTTATTTTTAAATATAAGTTATAAAATTATTTACTAACTTTTTTATTAATATTTGCTAAAATTAGAGTATAATTATTGTAAGTATATATAAAATTTTTACTTTTTAATTTTTTTTTTTCAATTTTAATTAAATAATTAAATAATTAAATTTGTATTTTATTAATTATTAAATATACTTAGTAAGTACTAAAGCTAAAAAAACAAAAATTAAAAACAGAAATTTTTACTTTTAAATATAAATGAAAAAGAATAAAGTAAATAATTAATATATTATTTTATTTACAATTTTTGTATTTATATTATTATTTTTATATATTAATATATTAGTAGTATTTTAATTAGTATTATTTATAGTAGTAATAGTAGTTAAATATAATATATTAATATTAACTTTTTATTAATAGTAAGTTAGTATATGTAAGATTTGTAGTATAAATCTAAAAATTAGTTTTAATAATATAGTTATAAATTTTTGCTAATTAATATAACTTAACTTAATTATATTTTAAAACTTTATAGTAATTAAGTAGTTAAACTTAAATAAAGCGGATTTTTTTTTTTTTAGGAATAGAACATGTCTGCTACATTTGCCTTCTTTATTCTTTGGGGTGGTGTGAGGCAGAATGGCGAGAGGAAGTCGCTAAGCGGGCGGTCCTTGCGACTGGGGGCAAAAATCGAACCCCTAGCCCGAATTCCAAACACCTTAATGGTACCTTATAATCCTAGTTTCTGGTTCAAGCGTCGCAGTTGAACCCGGCCATGAGATACTCTGTCCCATATAATTTTTACAGTTAAATCTCCGTGCGGCGTATTCCCAAAATCAAACCTGATCATCAGCCCTCGTCCCATAGGTCTTCGTAACAGCAATATTATTCCCATTTCCGACCGCCCCATCATGCCACTCCGGTAGAGCATTCACATGCGCAACTGTCTGGCCCCCCGGATGCTTATCCCACCCTTTCCGGTGATCCTCATTGCTCCTACTCCCACTCCCACTCATATCAGTCAACTCAATCTCACTCTCCGTGATCTCCTTCGCGGGCTTCTGAATGCCCGTTCCGCTCCCACTTGCAGCTCCATAAGGCCTCGAACCCTTACTTCGGTTTGAGCGCCCGCTACCGTTCGAGCCCTGACCACTAGCCAGCGAGAGTACCGAACGCACCGAACGGACAAGGGATTCTGGCGTATGCTTTTTTAAAAGGGTGCCGTAGCAAGGGAGCGAGGCCGCAATGATGGAACAATTTGGCTCAATGATGCACCAGATAACGGTGTTTGCTACGCGCGCTGTTTACAAAGTCTCGTCAGCTGACTAGTCAAGTCTACAATACGAACTTTTGGACGTACCTCTGGCAGCCAGTGCATCCGGCTTGGCGCTGGCCGCAGCTGCAATTGTCTGCCTGACAATAGCCAGACGAACGGCAGCTGCTATGCAGCAGAATCCTCCGAGCCCGAAAATCAGTCCCACGGCAAGCTTGCGTTCGGGCATCATGTGCAACTTCATGATTTTGGGGACCGGATAGAGGAGGACGGCGACGTCGAGGGCGAAGGAGCTTCCTGCTCGCGCCAGACTGAGCTTTATAGGATCCATGCGCTTTCGGCCAACGCCTGTCCATGAGAAAGAAACCGGATCTCCTTGAAATGTATGAAGCTGTCCGCATAAATCATCAGCTCTTCCCCCCGTCGCAATCGAATTTGGGGATGAAAGAATAACCCATGAGGCTCACTCACAAATATAACTGCGACCCCCCAAGCACCCACTACGCCAATTCCTACCCAAGTTGCTACTACGAACCTAGGAGTGGGGAAAACGCGTTTATAGAAAAGCAAAATGGAAATTTTGACTGTGGTAAGAGCCACCATCATGATGAGTGTAAGGGCCCATATGGCTCGTGTGACGCTGATGTTGTTCTGACGTGCTGGGGCTTTGAGATAATCGATTCCGGCATCCGGAACGGTGGCCCAGATGGCTATGGACATGCCCAGCGAGATGATCTAGCAACGTGTGAGCGCAATCGTACGGCTGAGCGCACCTCGAAGGGAAAAAAAAGGAGAATTGGTTTCCAGTCCTCCGTTTTACTACTTACCCAAGTGGCGACAACCCACCAGTCGTCTGCACGCCACCCATTTTTGGCGTCTTTCCTCGAATACCATCGCAAGAGGGCACTTAGCAGACTCACTGCAGGGAAAACAGCGCTGATGACGACAACAGCAGTGGTGAAAGCAGAAGGAACAGGTTTAGCGGCCTGTGTCGCCATCTCAACATTGGGTGAAAAGAGAAACGATAAGAATAAGAATAGTTCGAAGAGGCGTTGGCATCAAAAGTGTCGCGACTCGCGCGCCTTCAAATCAAGATAAGAAGTGGCAAGGAAAAAAATGGCTAGCATAATGGCAATGGCAAACGACGGGACTCTGAGAGCAGTATGCGACACGTGTTGGCGGGGCACTAAGACTGCAGAGAATAAATGAAAGGCTGCTTACCTGTAGGACCCTAACTAGGCAGTTCGGACTAGTCGTCAGCCCAACCCTTGAGGAGTTAGTCGATCATTGCCATAAGCCATCCCACGCCCGCGCGAGATTGCAGCACAGGAGGGGGGTGTCAATTTGCCGCACAGGATTCGCTGAAAATTGCGACACAAGGGAGGTTGAAAACTGCGACAGAGGATTTGCTGATGGTCGTATGGAATATGCCTGGGACTTGATCCTTCAGCGAAAGATAGCATACGAACATTCACTGGGGAAACGCTAATAATTGGCGTCAATACGGGCTTCGCGGTCCGGACCGGACGTCCACAACGCCACTTGGCCCGCTGGGCCGGCAATAATTTACCGGAGCAGTGGTATTATTACCTGAACCCCAGTACATTGTATCCAACCCTAGTGGATGTCTCGTTCACCAAATCCACAGGAATTCTATCATCCCACCATCATATGCGCTTACGACCCAGCACACAGGTCCACGTAACATCCACAAACGCACCAGTCGCAAACTCGGCCGCAAGCTGGTCTGAGTGCTTTTCAACTTCGGGGTGCTCCCGAAAGTACTCGGACTGGCCGAGGAAGGTTGATTGCGCGGCGACAGGCATATAGTGATCAGGATTCTCATGCCTGTCCTCGGCCTCGACGTGAAGATTGTGCTCTTCGAATAGTTGTGGCAGCGCATGAACCCAGCTGCCGAGTAAGCCGTGGGATTTTCTAGAAAGGCTGGGGATTGCGGGGGTCACCTACTCGTACGAACTATGCGCCGCAGGCTTCTTCCATGTCTCGATTAATTTGTCGCACGCTGGTGTTGGTGCACCTCCAGTTCGTCCCCTCACACGCGCCGTCCGCGGTTGCGGTTCGAACCATTGCAGGTATCCACCGGGTTCTAATTAAAAATCAGCGGTCCATAGAAAAAGCCAGGAGGTAATGTAGGAGAAGGCAGCGAGGTGAGAGAGATGGATAGGTAGCCTTACTCAGAAGCGTAATTACGTTCTTGAAAAGCTTCTTCGCAACATCGTCGTTGACGATACACAGCCAAAATTTCAAATTAACGGCATCAAACTTGCCCAGGTACTCTGCAGGAAATGACTCGAAACAATTATGCGTCCAAAAGCGGAGATTTGGTGGGCGGAATGCCTCTGGAGGGAACTGGTCGGCGGAGATATCTACGGCGTCAACTTTGGCGTTGGGTAAGGCGGCAGCGACTTCAGAAGCCCACAATCTGCCAAGGCCGATTCGTCAGTCTTCTGGAAGCAGAAAGCTAAAGCTCAAACGAGTAATACCCGGTGCCTGTTCCCAGATCGGCAATGCGGATATTATCTTGTTCCGTAGGGATCTTTGGGTGCAGCAAGTATCCTGCGAGGTTTTTCATCCAGAAATGGTTGAAGTTCAACCTAACATGCGTGAGTCAGTGTGCCAATGGATCTCCACCTAGGAGGACAAGAATATGTTACCGTGTGGACGCGAGAGCATTGCGCCTGAGGGGATACGGCCGGCTTTCAGACTCGGTTGAGGCCATGGTGCGGGTATTTTTGGTTGTAACCCTGTAGCGGAGTGTATTTTCAAGGACAAGTTGCAAACGGATTTATACATTATACCTAAATCACGTGCATCGTTTCACCTACCCCGCTCCGCCGGTACCCCAATTACCAATTCTCAATAGTGCGAAAGACTCTATATCTAGTGATGCATAACCCAATGTCTATTGAGTGATTTTGTGGGGGCAATCCTACAAACCGCCGGCCCTGCTGCGGCTTGCTCGCTCGAGGAGAACATGTCTAGGTAGTGACCGAGGGGCGGTGTGCAGTGCCACATCTTCAAAATGTGCGTTTCGGTGCCCGAGCAGTCGCGATGAGATTCAAGACAATCCTGCGCGTCGATTTACAGTCAATCTGGTATGACTAGGTGATTTATTTGGCATGAAGCCATCTCCTATCGACCTCGGGCTTGAAGAAAATTTGTGATATAAAACGACATAAACCGAAATCGCTCTGTGCCACGATCACTTACCACTTATTCTAGAAGGTTACACTCAGCTTAGACTACGAAGTCCGTGAAGGACTCGGAACGAATCCCAGCATTTTGGTATGTATTCCGCTGTGTTGGGAGAGCAGTGCCTCTCTCATGCATTCACAATTCTTCCGTCAAACCACCGAGCTACCTTTCTCCCAACCGCACCACCCTTGTCAGAATTTCAGACTCGATTCAACTTCCACCGCAAAATTGGCGCAAGATTCATCACCATCTCCATGTATCATAGTTATTTGACGATTAAGGTGTGTATCACTTCGATAGCTTGAAAACACGCTCGGTGAATTAGCGCAAAGTCGAGCAAAAAATTGATAACGCATAAGATTTTTATAAGTCGGTACCTGAAAACACTTAAACTTCCGTCTTGACGTCTGGCTTTTCCGCTTTTGGCTTCTTCGTAGGTGTCCACCTACAGCCACACACCAGAATAAACGAAATCACTGGCGCAGCCGCTGGAATGTACTTCGAAATAATCAGCCCGCTGTATACCGCATGTGGAACTTAAAGGACACTCACAAATACCTGCGTGATGGAGTCGCTGTATGCCTTGAAAACCGCGGGAAGGCCCATCGAACTGACCACCGATTGAATACTTGTTGCTCCGACGGATACGACCTTATCCACCACGTCTGGTGTTACTACCCCTGAGAGATTGGCCTTAAGTCGTTCCTGGAAAACAGATTGCCCGATAGCAAGAAATATAGCGCAGCTCGTCGAAATAACCATCAATAAATTTGTGGCGCCCAAGGGAACGAGATCCTTGGGGAGAGACGCTTGCATCCCTAGATGTGCCTGAAGATATTGATTTAGAACTATACAGTCGGCCGATGAAGTACGACTTACCAAGTTAGTGACAAGTGAATATCCAGCTCCTCCAAATATTTGATACCCAATCCAACGCCCTTGGGAAATGCCGGGGTAAAGAGTAGTCAATAGCCCCGCACCAAGGCACACCATCGCCTCCCCAAAAAGAAGAAACGGGTTCCAGTATCCAAGTTGCATTACCATTGCCGATCCTATCAAAGCTGCAAGAACGTCTGAGATAACCGTAGGAAGGTATCGTATCCCACTAGCCGTCGGTGAAACCCCTAGAATGGCTTGAAACCATATGGGCAGCCAATATACGATAGTTTGGAAGGGACCGTTGACGAAGAAAGAACTTGCACAGATAAGCCAGACATTTCTGTTGGCAAACAGCCTCGGAGGAATCATTGCAGTGTCTTGTAGGTAGACTTCCCAAGCGATGAACAAGACCATAACGACTCCAAAACCAACAAAAAGACCAATAATGATGCTCGAATTCCAACGAAAGGTGACTCCTCCCAACTGAAGCGCAAGTAGAAGCATGATGACCGAGCCCGCGAATAACGTAAACCCGAGAAAATCAAGACCTTTTATCTTTTTCGGTAAAGGTGCATTTTCTGTATCAGCGCGTTTAATTCGGAAGAACGATAGGACAATGATTGCAGAGAAGCCACCGATGGGGAGATTGATATAGAAGCACCATCGCCAGGTAACGTGTTGAGTCAAGCCACCGCCTAGGACAGGACCCACTATACTCGCAATGGCAAAGGTCGAACTCAATGTTCCGGTCCAGATAGCACGTTTATGGAGAGGAATAATCGTCGTCAATATGACGAAGCTTCCTGCGAAGACACCCGAAGCTCCAAGACCAGCAACGGCTCTTCCAGCAATGAAGGCGTTGGATGTGGGTGCTAATGCACACAGGAGACTACCCGCCTCGAATATGAAAAGCCAGACAAGATAGGTGATCTTCTTGGGGAAGAGAACGTAGGTCTTTCCAGCTAAGGGCTGGCTTGCACATCTAGACGTGGACATGTAAGCTAGTGTAGATGTGGAGGGAAGAGGAAACTTACAGTGCCATGTAGAAAGCAGCGCCATACCACCCAACATCATCGATAGAACCGAATTGCGATGTGATGACGGGAACAGCAGTTGCGATCAAGTTGAAGTCCTGTTGTCAAGTTTATGAGCGTCGGCTTTGCCCCTCACAAAGTCAGAGGGTCGTCTCACCAAACCGATCAAAAATGTACCGAGGCAGATTCCAATGTGAATTAGAAGAAGCTTAACGCCTGTTACCTCGTTTTCGGGGTCAATGGAATAGTCGACGGGATTGGTCTCAGTGGCAGTCGAATCTTCCTTTTCTTTGGTGGGTCCTTCGTGCACAGCGCTTTGCATGTCGTTCGCCTTCGAACTAGAGTTTGAAGACATGTCGGCGGCTTGCAGGTGGCGTAAAGGATCGGAAAATTCTCAGTTACCGAATTTACGACCGCAGCGAAATTTTTTCTCAGCCGGATCTCCTCATGGGCGGTTTCGGAGACGAAGACCAAAGACTAAGAATGGGTAAAGGGGGGCAGACTACGCCACAGCGGATAATAATTTATCATGATTCCATTTCATTCTCCAATACTTAGCCAAATGGCGATCCTGCACGGCGCACAAAAAGCATAGGAGATATTTGCCTCCATCTGCCTCGGAAAAATTCCGTCCTCATTACGGTCTACCAGGAGAATGGATACGGCGCGGACTTGGTGTACAGGGCCCTCTCATGAACGAATAGCTAACGCCGTCAGTACGTCTTCCATACAAATCCACAACTGTCCAACAAATGCTGCTTGTGCAGTGGGCCTGGCTAGCAGCTCGTTCATGGGAGTGTATTGTCATGCTGAGTGACGAGATCGACTGGAGTGCAGCAACGGTCTGACTAAGAGGATCGGACAAATATTCACTGCACTCATGTCCGTAACAAGAAGATCGTCTTTTGGCGGTCACTACTGCTGCATCAGCGAGGACTTGCCCTGGACCCGCAAGGTTAACGATTTGAAACAGATATGAATTTAACCTAGAAAGCCTATGTTACAGCCCTGTCTGGTTGCGGCTCGCGGTTGTAACGCCATCCTCAACGGCGTGATTGCGATTTTACTTCGGAGACCGAAAAAGGGCCCAGCAGTCTGGCAACCTTAGTGGGATGAGCCCGTGCCTCAGCCGTGTATGCTCATCCTCTTGTCAGCAACCGAGGAGATAAGATACCCCTCTTCCAGAACGCAGTATGATCCCGCTCTGTTCCAGTGCAAATCGGGCATTTTAATGCGCCAATCCATGCATTATTACCGGTAAGCCCGAAGGAAAGGCCTCGTTGCCTTCCTTTTATTGGAGGAGAGTGGCATCTCACTGACACCGGAATTGACATTGCAGCTCTCCTGATTTCATGTGAATGCGACCGTTTCCGTGGCCCTGTTGCTTACGGCAGATTTATGCAATATTGATCGAAATGGTCTGGCAACTACTCAAAATACCGCAAAATGCTGTGTCGGAAACTCTCTTCCCCCGGCCCAGAGCATTCCCCCGATCGAGAACTTGGCATACGGTCAGACTGTAGGACAGTTTTGCTAATTACTCATATTCGGAATTATGTAGCGAGTGCATTAGTGATGATTGATGCTTTCATGTCGACGCCCAAACCGAGAAAAAACACCTTTTTGTTCCTAATTTTCTCTAAATTCCTAGTTGGCCAATAAGGATCAAACAAAATCAGGATGGCTGCCGAATACAGCAAAGGGCGTGATTTTATTTCTTCGACAAAGTATTACCCCTTTGAGACAGACCTCAGAATCGTAGAAAACAACTGACACAATGTAGAATGAATTACTTCCATTATTTCCTCAAGCAGCTTACGGGCTATACGCTGCATCCCAGCATCGAAGTTGGGACTCAGCATTGTCGCATTGCGGACATGGGGACACAAACGACGTACTAAAACACCCAAAAGAAAATTGATCCAAAAGCTAAGATCTCGAGCTGTCAGAATCTGGGCAATAGATGTCGCCGAAAATTCTTCGCCTTTGGCAGAGGTCGATGGATTTGACATATCCGATAAATTTTTTCCGCCTTCAAATTGGCTTCCCAAGAACATCACACTTCGACTCCAGGATGTTTTCTCCAGTTTCCCTGATGAGCTTCTGGGAAAGTACGACGTCGTTCACTTCCGGTTGTTTCTTACGCTCTCAACAAGCCGGCTGAGTCAGGCACTTGAAAATGCTGTCAAACTGCTCAGTAAGATTCTCTTCGTGAAATATACAGAACAGAATTCATTCTAAGTCCTCGATGAAGAACCTGGCGGATATATCCAGTGGACGGAGCATGACAAAACAAACCTAAAGCCCATTGCGAAATCTCCAGAACTGTCCACAGAAGCCGTCAAAGCGCTCATAAATCTTGAGCAGAACCCGTTCCCAAATTACAACGCTAGGTAAGACAAGATATTATCAGGCTAAGCTCATCAAAACTAACTTGTATATCTAGCTGGGTTCTGGAAATTGCCCCGACCATGGCTTCCCTGGGGCTTGAGATCATAGCTGAGGATCGGTTTCAGACCAAGCGGAGCATGCTGACCCAAATGAATGAACTCCATCTCCTTGCCATGATGGATATACCGGCTGGATTAAGTAAACCAGTGGATGAGTTTAAGGAAAAGTACTTGGAAGATTTGGCAGAGGAGAATCAGAAAGGCGTTTCTTCCATTGATGGATTTATCTGCGTGGTGGGAAGGAAGCCTATATCTTGAGAGATTGAGAATGTATATGAAGTATAAATCAGGCAACGAAAATCAAAGCCATACAAGTCCAGGACTGTGACTTAGTGACTCCTATACAACTAGAACGGGCAGATCCCGTCCTTCTTCCTCCTCACAAGCATCTTTTGCCAAGGCCAACAGAAAAGAAATTCGTGTGCCATTAAATTCTTCGGTCGCCCAGTGCCAGGTAGAAACTTGAAGTCATACTCAGTCAGCAGCTTCACAAAAAGTATCTTGATGACCAAGCTAGCAAAATAGCGCCCAGGGCAGGCCGTCTTGCCATATCCAAAATTGAGAACTGTAGGCTCCATAGAGGAAAACAAACGGTCGTCATTGTTCTTATTTTCCTGTACGGCTTTGCTCTCCTTCTGCTGACGGAGTCGATAGCTCCGCAGCCCGTCAAATACTTCTGGGTTCGTCGTGTGGGCGGGATCATTTTCAATGGCAAAAGTTGAAAGACACACATAAGTCCCCTTTGGAATATGTATGCCGTTCGAGAAGGTATGCGGCTGTTGAAACATCCGTTTCATTCCTAAGATCGTGGGTGGAGACATTCGCTGAGACTCGCGCAGAACGCTATCTAGCTTGTCGAGTTTGGAATACGATGTTTGGTCCCAGCCGTCTTGATTGCTACTCACGGCCTGAATCTCCGCTTGTAGCTCACCAAATAACTCTGGATTGGCGGTAAGATCATAAAGGACGTTCGCCATTCTTAATAATGTGGTATGCACGGAGGCAAGAGCTAGCAGGACCTCAACGTGTGCGAGAGTGTCTGCGTCGCGATCTCTGCCTTTTGCAGTTTCGGCGAGCCAGCGGAGGACGTTGGAGTCGTCTTCGGCGCCATGTGGGCTCCAGGAGCTGATATCGTTTTTATGCAGGAGATGACGAAGGATTGGACCAAGGAATGCCTTCGCCTTCTGCACATAACGCTGACAATGCCAATAGGAAGGGAGAAAATAGCAGAGTAGACCATGCATCCAAGGTGGCAATAAGCGCAGAATTACAATGGTGCGAAAGACTGAGGTATCCGTTAGTGGGCTACACAATCAACGGAAAGGGGTAGAAACTAACGGTTCTCCGTGTAGTTCACTGAGATATCCAGCCAGATAGGATCGCGACACAACTTAGGGCCGACAAGAGCCCTAGCAGAGAGCCTCGCAGACAGCTTTGCAAAAACCTGATAGGGCTGGAACTCAGTCCAGTCGTCACATGCTGGAAAGTTGTCCTGAAAAGCTGACTGCAACTCGGTTTCCAGGTGTGGGGTGAGCAAACCAAGTCGAGGTGTGAGTTTGCGCTGTACTATCGAATGGTGCAACCGACTATCTAAGATCAGGTTCAAGCCAGTATATTCTCCTAGAAGATCGCTTTCAAGTGCACCATGCGGACTAGCGGTAGTAGAAGGCAGACGGGAGAGTTCATCCAGGAGGCAGGTTGGCAGAATGAAGATGCTGCGATCATTGCGAACGAGTCGAAAAGCCTCGTTCTTGAACTGCGGTACTATAAGCACAGGGAAAAGTATTGAAGATCATTCCTTAATTACCTTTTTGTATCCATCTTCTATCACATTGGCCGCATTAGCAGCGAAAATGAAGTTGAGTATTACACGGGGCGTGAGGGAAGACCACCCTATAGCAAGCGGGTACTCAGCGTGCTTGCGTTCAGCCTTTCTTGTTGTAATGAGCTCGAAGCCATAGACGGCAAGCAGAAGTATTGAGCAGGCCAGAGTTAAGTCCATTTTCACTTTAGAATGGACAGGATTCACGCGTGGTCATTCTAGTATCTTATCAGAATCCAGGTGTTGACGAGCTGCGAATCCAAGCATATGGAGCTAGGTAGCAGAGGACACTGAGTGGCTGTGCCACCGGGGTGTGACCAAAAAATGATCGGCACTTCGGGATTTGAGCAGACCTTGATCCTTAGATCTGCACGGCTGAGGCGCTGGGAAGGATCGGGTTCCGCTTAGCCCCAAGACTCCCCCCGATCCTACATAATTTGACTCAAGCGCGATAATCCACCTTTGACAGGGCAGTATTCCTCGCATGACCTTCGAAATTAATTGCGGCGTCTAAAACAATATTTGGGCCTATCCTCTAGTGCCCGGAGTGTCTTTGACGCCCGGAAATCCTCTGACCTACAAGGGGGGTCTTGTATGGGCTGACACCCCATCTCCCTTGCCAACGCCAAGCCTCCTTCACCAAAACGTCACTCTCTCTGGTCACTCTCGCCTTAACTCTCAACTAGTCAATTAATCTACAAACTAATATGCCTGGAAAGTATAAAATCGTCGTTCCTATCGTGATCAGGATCGTCCCTGTGGTCAACGTCTTAATAAGCGTAAACGGACCTAAATCCTCACGTTATATTACATAGCTATATGGAACATGTCTCATATCGCTCAAGAGCTTAAACCTACGAGAACAACGGTTATCCTATGTATAAAGAAGGGTATTCTACCCCGAAACGGGCCTAAGACGCCATCCAATCCTGATTTCACGAAAGTACCGCCGTTTAGTCCGAAGAGCTACTCTTGATGCCTTCTACCGACGTCTGACGTTTAAATAAATTACTGACCTCCAAGGCCTAAAGGCCTGTAAACGATACCTAATTACGGCCTTTGAAAAAGTATAATACTATCACCGTGTCGCGGCCGAAAAGCCACTTCTTACCCCTGAGTATATAGCTGAGCGACTCGGCTGGGCAAAGCTTCACGAGACATAGAATTTCGATGTGTAGAAATGCGTCAATTGGGTAGACGAAGTAACGTTTACAGCCGGCGCATTCGGGCAAGTTTTCATTACGCTAACCGTTAGAGACAAATACCAGCCGTTATGTCTAGTTCGGAAGGTTGGAAGTTCTGAGGCTTCTCCTCGTGTATAGCACACGGGAGTATCTCCGTTGCTTCGAGAGGATTACCAGTATTATTTAAAAAGGAGTAGGGGAAGGTTACATCAAAGATATATGCGGGGTGGGTTTTACTTCATATATATAATTGTATTCAGTCTACATATTAAGATGCGGGCTTTGTACAAGTAATACTAATAGAGGATAGGGTATTGTATATATCGTAAAGCGTACCTAAGTATACTATAATAATTATAGTATTATCCGTATAATGCACCCTCCAATCTTCCTGATCTAAACCCGATTGAGAATGTCTGGAGGCTTCTAAAATATCGGATACGGAAGCGGGGCCGGAAAACGGACGCTGAAGTTAGGCAATATCTTGAAGAGGAGTGGGAAAACAAAACAATCGATGACATTCTTAAGAATATAAAGGAGGTGGCTGAGCGTGTCCAGGCAGTTATTGCAGCAAACGGGGGTTATACAAAGTATTAGCTTTTACCTCCGAATCGATCTTTTTTACTCCCGTGTGGATATTATCCCCTTTCTCCTCTCGAGATAATATGTTGGTGAGGGAGGCTTGCCGTTGATAAGGGAAAGGGGGTGTTAGTCCGTACAGGAACCCCCCGTGTACCAAGATTGGTGGTCCTTTTTGACTCAAGGCGAGCTCGGAGTCCGACTCAGAAAATCTGACGAATGGAAATGGTCCTTAGATATAATTCTGTTAGCAAATTAATTAAGTCCATATTGCATTTTATCACATGCCAAAGCGTATGGAGGGTGACTTGGCCAGTAGCGTTTTCCACATTACTGAGTGCAAACGTATTATCTCACATCGCTGATTTAGCCGTTTCATTGCGCTGGTTTAGCAAGCACGTGACACGAACGATTAAATACTAAAACTGCAAATGGGTGGTAAGGATCATTTGGAGTTGTTGGTCTAGGCCGTAAAGATGAGGTGACGATTATTTTCTTTTAAGAGAAAATTATGCATATCAATCGTGCTGAAAAAGAATCTCTCCGGACCTAATTGTTCGAGGGAGGATAAAACTCACTTCTCATCCGAAAAAAATTCTTAAATTTCGCTGGAAAATGTAAATTCTTAGTTGTATAAACCGTGAAAAGTAAATGTTGAAATACTTCTAGCTGCTGTGCATATGTTGGCTAGCACAATTCGACCATTAGAAGTTCAACAAAAGCATACCTTAGGTGTGCGCCGAATGGGAAATCGATCTGGAGTCTACCCAGCGCCGCTTGCAGAGCCAATCAATACTCGATACCTGAGTTCCGTTCTCTGCGCCGCATCAAGAATTTTGTTGAGGGGTCCATGAAAACGAACTCGTGTAGTATCGATGTTGGTGGTCGCTTGCCCCCAATAAACTTGAAGTCGTATTCGTCGAGGAGTTTCACCAAGATGACCTTACCCATGAGACTAGCAATGTATCTTCCCGGACATGCCCATCTTCCGGAACCCCACCTCATGTCTTCGCTGTCAACACTCCTGAATGGCTGGGCGCGGTGGCGTTCCAAGTCGGTATTATATGCACGCAGCGCCTTGTATTGTTTAGGATCGGGAAACAAGTTCGCATCTGTCGATATAGAGCGACCCGATGTGGTGATCAATTCACCTTTTTTGAGCTGCAGGCCGTTTGAAAGAGTGTAGTCGCTTTCCATGACCCGACTGTACAGAAGTAAACTCCCGGGCGCGAGCCTCAACGTTTCTTTCATGGCTGATTCCAGTTTGTCCAAACTATTATATGCCGCCTGATCCCAATTCCCTTTTACTTCATTGTTCTTCTCACGGATTTCTTGGCGGATTTCCCCCAGAGACTGTGGATCATTGACCAGATCCGCTATGACACCAGTGATAAAGGCGGCCGAGCTGTAGGTCCCGCCAGCAATAATGGACCCCACAAGCCGTGTAAGCATGTATTCGTAAGTTTCTCCTTCTCCCTGGATCTCTGCTTCCGCGAAACTCCACGATAGAACATTAAGTTTCGCTTCACCGTCTTTCTCATCTTTGCGGCTCCGTACCTCCGAGACAACGAAGTCTGTCAATTCCTTCCAACTTCGTTCCAATCGCCACTTATGTGGAAGCAGCCAGACAAGTATGGGTTGCAAGAACCGCGGGAACAGCCTCATTATGAAAATTGTTGAGAAAACTATCACGTGATTAGCCCGACTTACGATGTGCGCAGAGTCATTCATACCGTTATATGTGTGCTCGTAACACAGCCGCACGAGCTTAGGATTGTCACAAACTGGTTCACCAAAGGTTATCAGGGTTATCGCTTGACTGATACAATGGACAACTTTGTCGAGCGGCTGCACTGTAGTCCATTTAACGGTGTCTTGGGGAAACATCTCCGTGATCGTGCGCTGTATGCGTCCACTCGCGGGCTTGAGTAACACCGGAAGAGCGGGAGTGATCCGACTCAAAAGCAGCTTGACATGGTGACTCGTTTTCAGTACCACGTCCATTCCATTCAAGTAGGCAGTCAGGGATATGTAATGGGATTTTTTAGAGCTGATCATTTGCTGAGGTAACTTGTTAAGCTCCGTAATGAACCGTGTTGGAAGCACGACAATATCGGCGTCTCCACGAGCAAGCCGATATGCTCGATCTCCATACTAAAAGAGCTTAGTCATCCATCGCACAGAAAAATGATTGATTTACCTTCTCATCTCCTTCATCCAATATCTTTACTGGTTTGGCAGCCCAGCGTATACGGGAGAAAATGCGTGGCTCAAGAGCAAAACGTCGATTCACAATAGGTATACCGTCATCGTATGATGCAAGACGATGGAGAAGATAAATGACGGATAGTACCAGCGAAGCTTCGACGAGAACCCTTATAAGTTCAATATGGTGCATCATCAGCATCGACGAAATCGTGAACTTGAGGCGACGAATACCATCCCATAAGAAGGGAAAGGCATCGAACAGTCCAGAGTGCGTCAAGAGTGTCATGGTGTTTTGTTTAGGAACTTAATTGAAACTGGGACCGTAGAGGAGGAATATCAGTGTCTAATCCCTGACGTGATATTTCCTAACCGATAGAAATGCTCACTGAAATAAAGTCGTAGATGTGGCATGTAAGACGCGAGTAAGACATTTTACAAGGCTAAGTACATGCACCAAAGGCTGCTTTTGAGACACCAACCACGGTGCAATTTCGAGGGATCCTGAGAGTTCGGCCCCAGCCCTGCGGTACTTGGGATCTGCGATGGCAAATTAGGTAATATTCAAAAGGATTCAAATACTGGTCCAAAGCTGGCCCCATCTCCCGCTGCAGATCGTATCAGCACATTCATCGTTGCCAAGTCGATATTTTCCGATATTAGTTAACTGCCTTCGAGGCCCAGTCGTGAGTCTTGCATGTAGATCTGGCGCGAGGTTCCCACATCTTTTTAGCATTGACATTGCCAAGCAGAAATGCTCTTCTAGTTGCCTTATTGGATCTCGCCAATAATAAGCACGAGCCCTTCGCTACGTCTCGTTAGCCGCTAAAATGTGCGTGAGCCATTCTATCTCCAACGCTCCGTCGGAGTAACCGTGAAAATGTAGTTAAATAGAAAAAAATTACGGGGGGATTGAATGGTGCAATGAGTTCGGTGACCGAAGAACCCGGGAGATCGACAATGGTAACTGACACAGTCAGGCGATGACGCTATAAGGGAAATCAGGGCAAAATGCCGTTAGATTCCTACATGATGACTCATCCCGTGCACCCATAGCCGTTGCATAATAGCCTTGGGCGTACTTTAGCCCTCATTGGTGCGTCGTTCTAGCTGTGCCCCACAACCTGAGTTGTGCTTACAGCCCACCATAAGATCCTTTCATGATCGCTGAATGGGCTGTTTGATACGACCTTCCTATCTCTCTTACAAAACGGTTGTACTTCATATATATTCCTCCCTGTCAGCTCAGGCCAGACTCCGCATCCGCCCTTATCCGATATATCTAGCTCTTCGCTCACCTAGCCATGAAACATATTATCCTTACCACCATTGCATGCATAATCGCTGCTTCACTGTTTCGAAAGGTGTTAGCTTGGCGAAAAAATTTGAAAGCCGCCCAAACAGCGGGATTTCCGACCTTTTATTCACCGCAAGTTGCTTAAATAATATATGCTAATTGAATCAATTCCCTAACTGCGTCTTAGAGTGCATATTCAAGATGTGTGGTGGCTAACGCTCCACAAATTCCTCGTTCCCTACCTCGAGCTACTTCCAAAATCTTGGAAGCAACCATGGCTTCCGTAAGAGTCCACCATTTCAAAGTCGTGCTGTGTTACTGATAAACTCAGCCTTGGGCAATTATGGAGAATCTGGCATGTCGGTTATAAACCCTTCGAAGAAGTCGGTAGCGACACTATTATCTTAGCAACTCCAAATGGCAACGTACTCTGGACATGCGATCCTGCCGTGGTGAAACAGCTCTTTTCGTCACCAACAGTTGAAATTCCGGTAGAAGTTATGAAATTCGTGAATATCTGGGGACCTACAGTTTCAACTGTGGGGGGTGACGAATGGAAACTTCATCGGAGGGCCATTGCATACGGGCTTAACCCTTCCATCAACACAACAGTATGGAAAGAAGCAATTCACCAGACCAATGGGCTCATTGATCACTGGATTCAAAACCATTCAGTGGTTCCCGTTATAG
Source organism: Zopfia rhizophila CBS 207.26 (assembly GCA_010093925.1). Lineage (NCBI taxonomy): Eukaryota > Fungi > Ascomycota > Dothideomycetes > Zopfiaceae > Zopfia > Zopfia rhizophila. Next base: position 800,187 of record ML994626.1, read on the forward strand.
AGCATTGGACTTCACGGCTCGTCCTCCATGTCTCTTCCAGCGTCCTCTTCAACCAAAGAATAGACTGGACGGAAGACCCAGGGAATGTTAAGTCTCAGAGCGATCATGTTAGCTGCGAAACTGCTTTATTCACAGTCATTGATCGTATGGGGCTAATATTTGTGGTGCCTCGAGTTTTTCTTAAGTTCCCTATCAAGAGTTTCCGGAAAGTTCATCGTTCACTCACAGCATTAACGAAGTATATGCAGGACATGCTATCCAGCACGACCAACAGGATTGACGAAGTTGCAAACAAACCAACCAAAAGTCTCCTCGAGTCCATTGTAATTGCCGGAACGCCAGGTCCCCATCAACCTGAAGCTCGCCCACTTCCAGAAGAAAGTGTTATGGGTAACCTCTTTGTAACATTAGTTTCTGGATATCATACATCGGGTAATACACTGGCATTCGCCCTGCTTCTGCTTGCGATTTATCCGGAATACCAAACGGAGATACAAACGGAGCTCGACCGTCATTTTGGAGATCGGCCTCAGCACCAGTGGAGTGTTGAGCATGACTACCCGGCTCTCCAGAAAGGCTTTCTTGGTGCAGTTCTGAAAGAAGTATTGCGCCTTTACTGCGTGATCGAATTCATTTTTCGTATAACTCTTGCGCCGACAACAGTTAACGATTCGACGGGAAGGCAGCACACAATTCCCCAAAATACGACCTGCGTGATCAACTTTTCAGCCGCTCTTCAAAACCCATCCGTATGGCCGCAGCAACAAACATCTGCCGAACGCCGAACTGACCTCCATAACTCACACGCCATTGATTTCGACCCTAGACGATGGCTTGGAGACACAGTCGACCCCACCAGCTATTGGCCATTTGGACTCGGTTTCCGGAAATGCCCTGGAAAGCCTTTTGCTGAGACTGTAATGGTTGGAACCCTAGCAACACTTCTAAAGAGTTACTCAGTAGAGCTTGTGGTTGATGAGCGCATACTACGGGATTCTAACGGCGACCAAAAAGAGGCATGGGGAAAGGCAAGAGATCAGGCCATGAGAAAATTGGAAGACGACATTAAGGTGAATCTTAACGTATCTATGACCGAGGAACTGCCAATCAGGATTACTAGGCGGGGTTAGACCACAGTTTACAAATATACAGTGGACGTAGCTTCGAGGCTAGCTTAAGACGAACCTCATTATATACATACGTCCCACTCCTTTCGGGTATTTAACTACTACCTACGATAATTTGAATTGTAAAATGTGACGACAATTCCTAGATTCCGCTAAAGCCACATTGATAGCACCGCAGGATTGTAAAATTCCCTTTCTGTAAATTCTGAAGGCAATAGAATATGCTAACGGACCTCGCGATATATGTGCATGTAGCGGCAACTCAATCGAGGTATTGGGTAGTAGAGACTCGCTTGTGAGGCTTTTGAGGTTGGACACTCTCTATGGTGGACTGACTGGAATTGTACGGATCATCATCTTGCCTGTGCTCGGGCTTCGGCCGATGTTTAGGAAAGGATTTGATCTTTTAGATTACTTCCGGAGTCCGTATTGGGGCTGAATTACACCTACAAGGGAGTAACTTGTACAGCCCCACTGTCAAGCCACAATTTCTCCCCTCAATCCACCAACCCTCATCAAAGTTGAAGGTCTACAGTGTAGTTACCAGCGTGTATGGCCACCGTTAGCGTGTATAACTGCCAAAAAGCGTTCCCTCGTATTAAGTGCATATTTAGAGAAGTCAGAAACTTGTAGCTTTGCCCATTCCTCTTCTGCATACTGTCGAACTTCCTCCATTAACTTTGGAAACCTCTTACCAACTCGGTACTTCAGTATCCGCCACACATTCCCAATAGGGTTCAAATCTGGTGAATTGGCAGGTTACTTCATCTGTAATACGCCAAGGGATAGGTGTAGCTCCCTTGTTGCTCGTGCAGTTTGTGAAGAAGTCATATCTTCCATTAAAATTTAGATTTGAACTGCTCTTTGATAAATACATTTAAACTCATGTATAACTGGGACAATATGCACTCGATACACTGTGCCAGAGATATTGCCCCAACCTTTCTCAAAGACAAATAGAGGGCTTTTACAGTAGCTTGTAATGCGACCCTAAAACATGTACGCTGAATAACCTCGAAACTTTGCAATGCAGCATGCAGGTAAGTACTTCTCCTCAGCTTGTCAAGTAACATAGACCTTCCCAAAGCAGCCACATGTAATTGAACACTCGTCAGTCCAAATTACACGCGCCGACTGCCACGGTGTCCAATTGATATGTATTCGAGCCCATTATAATCTATTGTTTCGGTGCTTTCGGTAAGGAGAGTTTTTTTCGGTGACAACGCGTCGAAAGTATCTTTCCTTACCAAAGGCGGCTATAAGAGTACGCTTACAGGCCTGTAAGTTTTCCAGTTCAGCAACCTCTAAGAAGCAGAGTCGTCTATGATAGCCGTTAATCGTTGCTCGCGAAATAAAACGCTGTCGAAGTGGCGTATCAAGTAGATGAGGTCTACCTTGAGGCTTCTTTGGCGTCTCAGGGCGTGCGATCGTGTATCGAACCGTAGAGCGGGGGAGCTGTAGAGACGTGCTAATTCGGGTATAACCCCAGCCACCAAAGTTCTGCAATGTAAGGATCTCAATCTGCTGGCGGTAGCTAAGACGACTGCCTGCATCTTCGGAGGACTTTGGAGCGTCTCGAAGGCGATCTCGGCGAACTCGGTGTCGGTGTAGAGAGGGCATATTTGGCTGTGAATGTAGAGAGAAATTCAATGTAAAAATGATGAAAATGATGAGAAAGGGGAACATAATTTTCCAAGAAGTGGCTTGACCGCGGGGGGGGGGGGGGGGGGCAACCCGTACATGTTACCCCCTTGTACTGTTTTCCCGTCCCGTCCCGTGCAGGGATTATCAGACATAAGCAGTGAGTTGGCCACCCTTTTATGAACCCGCATTTTTTATTCTGGATCTGACTGAATATATATAATCTCCGTGAGCATTACTCTACCCGGTCACCCTGACATTTTTCATCCTCGAACCTGCGACTACTAATACACGTTCTCAATTTTGCTCGAACTCCCCATTATGGATCTAAATGCACTAGGCAACGGAGAATTATAATAAGCTAGGTTACTTTTTAAAAATTTATAAAACTCTATGTATTACTAAAATTAGAGTAATTAAATAATAGTAAATAGTTTTACTACTTGCTAAAAATTACCTTTCTTTAAATAAAAATGAAATTAAAGAAACTAATACTTATATTAGTAATTTAAAAGCTAAACTTTAAAAAAAACTTTAGTTTCTAAAAGTTAATAAAAGTAATAAGTATTTTTTTATTATAAAAAACTTAGCTAAAAGTAAATTATTAACTATACTATATTAAATTACTTAAAGTAAAATTATAATTAAAGTTATTACTTTATTATTAAAAAATACCTTAAACCTACATTTTATAAAATTTAAAGTAAAAGTATTAAAGTATTAAGTTATAATAATTAGACTATAAATATAATTTATTATTACTTTATTACTAAACTAGTAATTAATAGTTACTATATAAATACTATATTTTTATTTTGTAATATTAGTTATTATAATTTTTTAAAAGCTATAAATAATTTATAACTACTTAATTTCATTTAAATTATATAAAAAGTTATATAATAAAAATTATTAATAAAATTATAATATTAAGTACAATATTATAGTTTTAAAGAAATTAAATTTTATAAAATAAATATTATTTACTAGTAAAATACTAATAAATACAATTAATAAATAAACTAGTAAATTTAAAATTTTAAGTATTTAAACTATTATTAATATTTATTACTTACTAGTAATACTATTACGTTTACCTATTTTACTTAGTTTTTTAAAAACAGCTTTAAATATAAAAAGTATATTAAGTATAGTAGTTAACCTAATAACTAATTAATTACTATTAATATACTGTGACGGCCCGTCACATGGAACATCAGAGGAACTTTAGGAAAGGACCACGTGATCGGAACTCCACCGTGCCGTCTTGGCAGTAACTTCGTGTATATAAAGAGCCCCCTATCACCTCCAGCCCTCTATCTTAGTCTTTTCACAACTAGCTACTCTATTAGTAGTTTAACTCAAGGTTACTACAAACGAGTCAGTTAAACCGTGATATAAGACTAAGATCACCCTCTTTGGCCTCCCGGAAGGCGACTTAAAAATCCGAAACCAATTTTTAGATCGTGATCCACCGCATGAGAAGTCTCTCTAAGCACTCACCAACCGACCTCACAACCTCAATTCAAAAAGCCCTGTGAGAAACAGGCAATTGGAGAAGTATCTAGTAATCCAAGTAGTCACTAAGGCATTAATCACAAAGCTTGATCAGTTAACCACTAAGGAGCTAACAAAGTAGCTCGCTTACGCACGAAGACACCAGAACTTACCCAGCAGACGGAGTTGCTGTGGCCGCCCGATCACTCAACAGAACGAGTCAAAAAGCCCTAAATCAGCAGGCACCACCACGAAACCCAATCATTTAACGTGTCAAACTAACAAAGCCCTGAATTGGGTCGCCAGGTGAAAGCAAGGAAAACGACGACAACCTGCACCAACGTCATGGCGCGACTCTCAGAGAAGCCGAAGAAGAGTCGTCCTAGCACATTAAAGAGAAAAGAGAAGCCAGAGCTAGATCCCTAGAAGGAGATTGCTCTACAGTACGAAGAATCCCCAGAGGAACACGAGCTATACTACCACAAGGATGACCTCAAAGAAGATTTGCAAAGTAAGCTTAGACGGTTAAGACTACAGAACGAGGACAAGAACACCCCAATTGTGTTCGATCAGGCGAGCAACGACCGGAGCCTCATGGCCACTAAAGAGAGTGTGGGTCAACTCACAGCAGAGGAGCTAGTAGAGAAGGTAATTCAAATAGGCATCCTACAACAGGCATACGAAGCTTAGATCAACATGTTATGGCGTATGACGAATCAAGATCAATTCAAGATTAGGGATCTAAGAGACGAGGTCAAGAATCTTGTGAAGAAACTAGAAAAGCGTAATAAGGAGCTGAGCGAGGCCAAGAGGGCAGCCACCAAGTCTGCCCGTCAAGTCACTATCGCAGAAGAAGACTCAGAGGGACGACAGCGTTCATTGTCACCTACCTCCTTAGTCAGAGCTAAAGTAGCACCACAACCACGCTCACGCGAAGACACTCCTTTAGGAGCCTCTCAAACAAGCACCTCTAGTAAAGACAGGACACTGAAGTTACCTGATCCACCTAAATTAAGTAATGGCAAGGACCCCATGTTCCGCGCCTGAAAGAGCAAGATGGACGACAAGTTCAAGGTTAACAGTAATTAGTTCAAGAGGAACGACACACGCGACACTGAGGCTTCTAAGATTACCTACATTAAAATGAGGGTTAAAGGCAAGGCGGAGGACCACCTCTACCTATAGTTAGAAGCTCATATAAACACTACCAAAGGCGACACAAAAGTGGCTCCACCAACATCAACTAAAGTATTCAACTTCCTACAAAGAATCTTTAAAGATTTATATGAGCGACAGAAGGCAAGATCGCAGCTCAAAGTATTAAAGATAATATACCTTACCGACTTCAGTAAGTTTATAGTAGCTTTTACCTGCCTTACTAATATATTAAAGCTTCTCTACTACCAGTGGAAGAAGGACCTACATGATAAGCTATACTTAGAATTACGGATTCATATGGAAATTCATGTTGCCAGCACAGCAGTGGACTTTTAGGATTACTGCAGTATTACTTAGAACTACGCTCAGAGTATCACCTAAGCAGGGAAGGAGAAAAAGGACCAACAACTTACAGCTGCAGCAGTAAAGAAGATCCTGGAGAAGAATAAAACAGTCATAAATACTACAAGAGCTACTTCACCAGCACCTGTAGTAAAGACCCTATTTACCACGTCCTTATCAACATTTACCGCCAAGGAGCCTATACGGTGCCATAACTATTACAAGATTGATTACCTTACCCGCGACTATATACAGCAACGAAACGCCAAGACTAAGGTAGTAGACGCCGGCGATCTAGTTACTAACAGTGAGAAGTTAGAAAATAATTTACTCTAAGTAAAGTCTCCTACCTAAAGTCAATTAGAGCCTTAGTAATATTACCTAATTATTATAATATCTAGATTCATAATTTAATTAGAGAACTAGCGCTTACAGCTTACTATAAGATTATATAAAATAGACTAGCACTTAATCTATTAAGGTTACTAGATATAAGTACTAGAGCTTAAGTTCTTATTAACTATAGTTTATAAAGCGCTATTAAGATCCGACTAGGTGTTAAACTTTATAAACTTTAAAGAGAAATAGTCTTAGTCACTAGTCATACTAACAAGCTTACTAATTAGTTAGATACTTATTTTTAAGCTAATCTCTTAATTAATAACTGCTAAGTGCTAAGTTAGTTCATATTTTACAATACTAAACATAATAACCTAATTATTAGTTATAAGTAGTTTGAGATAAACTAAGTCCTTATTAATAGTAAAAATAAAAGACTTATCTAGCCTATAGAAGGAGATAACTATAACGTATATAAAAATATTATTATACCTAGAAAAGCTTTTTTATTAATACTAGTAGATAAAGCTTATTAAGCTAATATAGATTAAAAAAATACTCTAATAAATATAGAGTCTATTCTCTAAAAGATTCTTAAGCACAGAAAGCGTCTACTAATACTTCTACTATTAAAAGAGATTTTAATTATAGAGTTATAAGTACCTACTCTATAGAAGTAAGCACTAGGAGACTATAGCTATAAGAAAAAAGATAATAGTTCTTAGCATCTACAGTATTATCTAAACTAAAGCTTATTTATTATATAAAATAATTCTAATAAGAATATATAGGAAGAGTTAATAGCTAATAGAATAAGCCTACTATTACTAGTAGGTTTGTTTAAAATAAGAAGTTACTTACTATTAAAGTATTTAACCTACACAAGGACCTCCTAGCGTATCGATTATTATAATAATATAAAAAAAATTAAGAAATAGCTTTATTTTAAGCTACTTAACTTATTAAAGAGATTTTGGAAAAACTACTTAAATATAACACGCAGACTACTATAGGAAGCTAATATTATAATAGTTAAAGCTAATAATTTCCTAATAAGTATAAAAATAGATAATATTATTATTAGTTTTATTAGTATCTATGAAATTAACTGTTTGATAGAAGATTAAGGAACTAATAACATTCTTAATATAAATAAAAAAGAACTATAATAACTTATTTATAAGAAGCTACCTTATAAAGACTTTAGTAATATCTTTTTAAAGTAGGTATCTAACTAACTTTCTTTTTACTAAGAAGGAGTTAACTATAATATTATACTAGAAAGTAAGTAGTAGCTTATTTCTAGTCCTCTTTATAACATATTACTTAAGTAGTTAGAGATAGTAAAGACTTATCTTAAAAAGAATTTAAAAAAGAGATTTATTATTTCTAGCAGCGCCTTATTTACCTCCCCTATCCTCTTTATAAAGAAACTTAGAAAGGGGTGGCGATTCTATGTTAACTATTATAAACTTAATATAATTATAAAGAAAAACTATTATCTATTATTACTAATTAAAGAGACTATAGCTAGGCTCTTAAGGGTAAAGATTTTTACTAAGCTTAATATTAGATAAACGTTCTACCGTATTTAGTTAATACAGATAGTAAAAGATCTTACTACCTTTTATATATATTATAGATTATATAAATATTAAGTCCTGTTATTTAGCTTATGTAATAGGCTAACGTTATTTTAATACTATATTAATAACATATTTTTCAATTATCTTAATAACTTTTATATAGTATATATTAATAATATTCTTATTTATTTAGATAACTTCTTTAAGCACGACTTGTACATTCGTAAGATTCTTTAACATCTATATAAAGCTAAGCCATAAGCTAATATTAAGAAGAGTAAATTTAATATTATCTTTATTAAGTTTCTTAGCTTTATTATTAGCACTAACAGTATTATAATAAACCCTAAGAAGGTATTAGTAGTTAGAGATTAAAAGCTACTATAGACCTTAAAAGGCCTATAGTCTTTTTTAGGCTTTTATAACCTTTATTATATATTTCTTAAAAACTATAAGCGTGTAGTGTAACTGCTTACTAAACTTATATTAAAAAAGCACTAATAACCTTTTTAAGAAGTAAAACTAAAGACTTTTAAGTATACTAAGTAGCTTATACTTATAGGAGATATATTAGTGCACTATTTATTTTATAAGTAAACTTATATAAAAACAGACACAAGTAATAATATAATTATAGAAATTATATTATAATTATAAAATAATAAAATCTAGCGTTTTACTGTCTTCTACTTTAAGATAATATTAACTATAAAGATAAGGTATAAAATTTATAATAAGGAAATACTTGTAATTATCCAAGCCCTAGAAGAATAGCAGGCGTAGTTAGTAAAATTATAGATAACTTCTTTTATTATAATTACTAATTATAAAGCTTTTAAGTACTTTACTGCTAAGAAACTACTAAATTAAAAGTAAGTAAAATAAGCTAACGTGCTTACTAATTATTATTTATATATTATTTATTAACTAAATTTAGTTAATATAATAGCAGATGCTCTCACGCGTAAGTATAATAAACTAAAGATATAAAAAATAAAAAATAAAACCGCTTATATATAAATACTTATTTCTATAGACCTTATTATCACTAGCCTTAAAGCTAAAGTAAGTGAATTTATAAGACTAATATTAAGAAATATACATCACTAGCCAGTTTATAAGCTTATTAATTATATTCTATAAACTAATTATAACTATAACTCTGTGGAGCCCTTTCGAGAGCTTGGCTAAGCTAATAAAAATAGTTAGAAACTAGAGAATAGTCTATTTACCTAATTTAATAAACTTATAGTCTCTAACGTTAATAATATTAGGACTTATTTAATTAAAAAAGTTTATATACAGCAGGCTACTACTTACTTAGGTAAAATAAAAATATATAAATTACTAGTAAAGTAATACTACTAGCTAGGGCAAGCCACTAATATTAATATCTATATTTATAACTATACTATTTATTATAATACGTGGAATTTTAGAGATAAGGTCTTTAGATTACTACACTCTTTACCTATTCTAGACTAAACTTAGTAATATATTTCTTATAATTTTAAATTATTCCTGCCTGATAAGAAAGGATGAGATAACTACTTTATTATAATTAATTAACTAAATAAGTAAAGCTTTTTTTTATTTTATAAAAAAATAATTATAGCAGCAGATGCTGTAAGGCTATATTATAAATACATTTACTATATTTATAGCGTCTTTAAAATAGTTACTTTAGATAAAAATTTATAATTTACCTTTATATTTATAGATAAGCTTTATAAGCTTATAAAAGTATAGTAAAAACTATTAACTATTTATTACCTACAGATAAATAATAATACTAAGGTTTTTAATTAGTACCTTAATTAACGCCTAAAGCTATTTATTAATTATTATTAAAATAACTAGTCTAAACTCTTGTTGTTTATAGATTAGACTTAGTATACTATTAAGCATAAATCTATAAATCTTTTATTTTTTAAGCTAGAGTTTAATTATAAGCCACGTATATACTTTAATTAGAGAAAGAGAATATTATTATTATCTATACTATAAGAGCAGCTTACGTGTGAGGATGTTTAAGTCTTTACTAAATAAACTTATAAAGTACTCTAGTAAGTAAAAAATAATATTAAAAGGATATAAGAGTAATAGTATAAACAGGCTAATAAAAAAAAACATAAACCTAATTTTAATATAGGCGATTAGGTTTATGTCACATGAAAAAAATAAACTACTAATTATTTTAGTATTAAACTTAATGCTTAGAATGCTAGTCTTTTTTAAATTATAGAAATAAAAAATTACTTTTATATTATAAAGCTTCTAAGCTATATAAAGATGTGCAACGTTTTTTACGCTAATTATTTATATAAGACTTAATAAAATCTCTTACTAAAGCAATATAAGAAACCAGAAAGGCTTATTAAGGTTAATAGTAAACTAGAGTATAAAGTAGTTAAGATCCTTACTAGCCAGATTAATAAGCAGGGTGTTTTATAGTATAAGGTTAATTAGATAGACTATAACTCTAATAATTAATAATATAACGCCAACAGCTTTATTAGTGCTCTGTATAAGGTATAAGATTTTTATAATAAGAGACTTAAAGCAGTAAAGCCACCAGCACGTCTTAATATCTAGTTAAAGACTTATTAATATAAGAAACTACTAGAGCCAACAGAGGAGAATAACATTATAATAAAAAAAAGTAAGAAGATTAAGAAATAGAGAAAAGCCTAGCCTAATTAGGAAATTAGAGACTAGAAAGTATTTTCTACAGCATTTTTAACTAAATTAAAAATAATTTAATAGCTTAGAAGGGAAATAATATAACAGCCCGTTACATAGAATATTAAAGAAACTTTAAGAAAGAACTATATAATCAGAACTCTACTATACTGTCTTAGTAGTAACTTTATATATATAAAGAGCCCCTTATTATCTTTAGCTTTTTATCTTAGTCTTTTTATAACTAGCTACTTTATTAGTAGTTTAACTTAAGGTTACTATAAATAAGTTAGTTAAACCGTGACATATACTAAACTATTTTAATAACTAATAAAAATAAGTTAACTAGTAGTATTATTAATAAAATAGTTTTATTAATAATACTACTATTTATTAAAAAGTAGATGCTATTATTTAAATTAGTAGTACTATTTAAATTAACTTAAAAGCTTAAATAAAAAGAGAATATATATAAAATAAATAAAATATTTTAATAACTAACTTTATATTTTATTTTTATTTTAAGTTTATATAATAAAAGTAATTTATATAAAAAAAAATATATTTAAGTTAAACTTAATTTTAATATTTTACAAAAATAAAACTTTTTATATTAATATTAATAAAAGAAAATAACTATAAGTATAATAAGTTTTTATAAAATTAAATAATTAAATAATAATTATTTAAAGTAGTAAAGTAATTTATTTTACAAAGCTTAAAAAAAAGCTATAAAATTTAATTATTAAGAAATTACTTTTACGTATAAAGTACTTAACTTAAACTAACTATATACTTAAAATATTTTTAAAATAAAATTTAAATACTTTACTTTTTTATTAAAAAAATTTCAATTATAATATTGTAGTAAAAGCTAATAATTTTTTATAATAAGCTAATTTTACTATATATTACTTAATTAGCTATAATTAGGTAAAAATATTTTAATAATTATTTATATAAAAGCTTTATTATTTTTACTATTATTTATTATAGTTCTTTAGTTTTCTTTATTAAAAGCACTTAAAAAAAAGTAGTAATTTTATATAAATTACTAAAAGTTTAATATTATTACAAAAAAAGTATTTTATTTAATTAATTAAAGAAACTATATTATAGTTAGTAAAAGTTAAAGTTTTTACTAAATTAGATATTTACTAAGTATTTTACAAAATCTAATTTAATAACAATGTTAAAAACTTTACTACTTTCTAAATATATTATAAATTATTTAAGTATTAAATATTACTATTTAGTTTATATAATAGTTTTGCTTATTTTTAATATTCTATTAATAAGATTTTATGTAATTACTTGAATAATTTTTATATAGTTTACATTAATAATATTTTTATTTATTTTAAAAACTAATTAAAATATGAAAAGTATATTTATAAAGTTATTAAAATATAAAAAGTATATTTATAAAGTTATTAAAGCTATAAGCTTATAAGCTAATATTTTAAAAAAAAATCATTATATTAATAAAAATTTTAAACTTTAGCATAAATACTAATAAACTTTATATAAACTTTAATAAAGTTACTATTATATATAATTAATTAATATTTAAGTTAGTAAAGTTATTATAATTATTTTTAAGTTTTTTTAACTACTACTACTTTTTTATTAAAAATTATAAGCAAATTATTAACTTTTTATTTAACTACTATAAATAAGAATTTAGTATTTATTTAAAAATAAAAAACTTAAAACTTTTACTAAAGTAAAAGTAGTAGTGTTATTAAATACTATTTAAACTTAATACTAATATTAATAATAAAGTTTTTATAAAAGTACTATTATAGTTATAACTTAACAACTATTAGTACTTTATTACTTTTTAGTTAAAAATAATGTTTAAATTATAAATAAATTTAAAATTTAAAAATAAAAAAAGCTTATAATTATAAAAGTATTTTAAAAATAGTGTTTTGTACTTATTAAACTTTTATAAATACTTTTTATAATATATAGTAATTTTTATACTTTAAATTTTATTTATATTATAGCTAATACTTTTATGTATAAGTAAAAAAGGCTAGTATTATAAAAAGTAAAAAATATTATTAAATAAATTGTGATGGTGCTGCTTGTTCGGCTCGCTGCAGGTCACATGATAGCGCGACTGGCTACGCTAGCCACGACCTAGCACAGAGCTCAGAGCATAGCTAGCGCGCGCTCAGGTCATGCACCGCTCTATTTAGGGGCGAGCTCCCTTGGTACCTCTTCTCTCCCTATCTTAGTGTAGCTGAAATAGAGCCAACTTATCCCGTCAACCTGCATCTATGCTACGACGCGTGAAGACCGAGCCCGTCATCACATTACACTAAGATCCCTCAGAACCAGGCTGGCTATGTCGCTGGAGGACCTGACGATGGTTCTAATACAGGAGATCTCAGTAACCAAACTCCTCGAGCATCACCCTACCTACCCGCCACTCCACTAGCTACGCCTACCGTAGGCAGCCATCGAGGCAACAGCCACTCAGCACGATTTCCCGACCCGCCAATGCTTAAGGACGGCAAGGACGTCACCTTCGATCAATGGAGGGATGTCCTAGAGGACAAGGTACGCGCCAACCGAGACTGGTTCGCTGGAGCCAGCGAGCAAGCTACCCAGGAGAACATCGTCTCTTACATGCGTACGCGTACGGAGGGTCCTGCCAACCAGTACCTCTCAACACTCATACGTACAGTAAGAGAGAGTGAGCAGCTAGTCAGCTACCAGTACATGGTAGATCGCCTAGAGAGGACGTACGGCGACCCACACAAGAGACTCAACGCTCGCCGCGATTTCCAGAAACTCTACCTCAGAGACCCTGCCAACTTTGCTGTATTCCAAGGCGACTTCTTCCGCCTAGCTCAAGAACGCAGCCTACCTGCAGACCAATGGGTAGAAGAATTCCACGAGAAGCTCCCAGACGCTCTGCGTACGCAGATGGGCATCTATCGACGGCAGTACCGCGACCAGTACGACGAGTACGTAGACCTGGCCCAAGACTTCGCCAGAGAGCTGGCTCTCAGCGCCAGGAAAGCTACTGAGCAGATTGACCGGAGAACTAGGAAGACTCAGCCGCCGCTGGGTCAGCAGTCTCGCCCAGGGGCCGAGCGCCTGGCTCGCGCAGCAGCTACCGCCATCCTGCCAATACCCATCCCCAAGCCAGCTAGTTGCTACAATTGCGGGAAACCTGGCCACTTTGCAAAAGACTGCCGACTACCTGCCCAAGCTACAGCCAAAGCAATTGAGCCTGCAGATACTGATGAAGAGCTCTATACGCCCCAGGACACCAGCGACGATGAGGAGTTTCAGCTTGCTGCAGAGGAACTATCGGGGGAAGACTCACCCTAGGGGAAGTCTCCTTCCTATGGTTACCCCCTGGAGCTACTAACCAGTTCGACCCTCGCCAACTGCTATTCAGCGGACCGGCTTTTACCCTGCCCTGCCACATCTCTGCTGGCGGACTGGCTATCAAGTTAAGCGGCCTTCTTGATACTGGAGCTGGCAGTTTCGTCCTAGTACACCTAAAGCACATGCGCGCTATCAAGAAAGGGCTTAAGGTAAAGACTTACCGGATAGAATCTATCCCCCTAGCTGGCTACGACAACAGACCAAACGGACAAGTAAATGAGTACTTCCAGGCCGATCTAGTACTAGACAACCACCGCCTGTCAACCTACTTCATCTTCTATAACACTGGCCGCCACGACCTTATGATCGGCCGTAAGCTGTTTGAAGATGCAGGCGCTTTAATTAACTGCAAGGAGCGAGCGCTTAAATGGCTAGATGATAAGCTGATTGACTACAAGCGCGACATCGTCATTCCAACGCGAGGCCTATTAACTAAAATCAACCCCTCGCACTAAGCTAATGCTGACTGACGTGATGAGTTGATAAATATGGCGATTCTGCAGCGCACCCGCAAGCCACCTTAGCGCTCGCCCCAGCGTATGGCACAGTAAGAGAACCTCAGGAAAATGGAGCAGCTTTATTTATGACAGCAGCTAGAGCTAAGTAAGCGAACCCCCCGCTCTTAGCCTGTCTCACGCGAAGACCTCTCCAAGGCAGGCCTTAAGATTAATACTATAAGAGCTATTGCCTTCATGATATACGTATGGCAGAAGGAAACTGTACTAGGGTATACCAGCGTCTATGAAATAGGTAAGCTTATCTAGGACTGCAGAGATGAGCTCAGCCCGTCAGACCTAGAGCCCTCCTCCTAAGGCCCTATCAATTAAACAAGGACCTTACGGGAGAAGAGGAAGTTCGGTAGTTTATTAAGCAGAAGCTATCCCACCCTGGCTACGCTGGCGCGACTCAGGCTTATTTCTTAAAGAAAGACTCAGACGTGCTGCCCCCGCATCGTAAAGGTGTTGACTATAATATTAAACTGACAGCTGAGAATACGCTGATGTTAAGTCTACTATATAGCATGTCTTTTAAGCAGCTGTAGCTTGTTAAGACCTACTTGAACGACTATCTTTAATGAGGTGTTATTACTTACAGTAACGCCTTGTATGCTTTCCTAGTACTGTTTGCTAAGAAGCCTGGAGGAGGATGGCGCTTCTGCGTTGACTACTGTAAGCTTAATGCTATTACCAAGAAAGACGCCTATCCGATCCTGCTGATTTAGAAGACCCTTACCCGGCTAGCGCGTATTAGAGTGTTCACTAAGCTTGATTTATGACAGGCCTTCTATCGTATACGTCTGAACAAGGACATAGAGGACCTGACTACGTTCTGTACTCGGTATGGGAACTATAAGTACCGCGTGCTATTATTTGGTCTCTGTAATGGCCCTGCTATATTCCAGCGCTATATTAATAAGGTGCTTCATGGCCTACTTAATGACTTCTATACTGCCTATTTTGACGATATTCTGATCTACTCTGAAGACCTGCTATAGTATGAGGAGCACGTTACTCAGGTACTAAGACGTCTCTAGGACGTAGGCCTCTAGGCAGACATTAAGAAGAGCGAGTTCGCCGTTACTAGAACGAAGTTCCTAGGCCTTATTATTAGCACAGAAGGGATCTAAAAGGACCCTGAGAAGGTTGCTGCTGTACAGGAATAGCTAGTACCTACATCAGTTAAATGCCTGCAATCCTTTCTAGGATTCTGTAATTTCCACAGAGTCTTCCTGAAGGACTATGGACGCATTATCCGGCTGCTTACTAAGCTACTTAAGAAGGGCGCATGGTACACCTTTGGTGAACGTGAGCTGGCAGTCTTCTAGCGAGCTAAAGATCTAATGCTGTTAGATAATGTCTTAGTTTACTACTTGCCCTACCGTCAGACGCGTATGGAGACAGATGTAAGTAATAGAGTCGTTATAAGAGTGCTATCGCAGCTCTAAGAGGATAGCCTCTAGTAACCTGTAGTCTTCTACTCTAAGACTATAAGTAAACCTCAGATAAACTACAACATACACGATAAAAAGAAGTTGGCTGTAATCTACGGCCTCTGAGAATGGCACTTACAGCTTATAGGCCTGCAGACTATAGAGTTATTTAGTGCCCTAACTAACTATCGCGCGTTAGAATACTTCTCTATAAAATAAAAGCTTACTTCCCACTAGATATGCTAGGTAATAAGTGTAGTAGACTATTACCTAATATTTACTTATTACTTTAGTATAACTAATATAATAGCTGATACGCTCTCACGTAAGTAAGAGGAACTAAAGACTTAAAAAAATAAAAATAAAGCAGCCTAAACACGTGCCTTTCTTTTAGTAGAGTAAATTAATATTAGCTTTATTAAAACCATAAGTAATAACCTAGCTATACTATTAATAAGAGACATACTAGCTACTAATATAATTAAAATAATTATTACTAATATTTTTATAATCTTACTATCTTTAAATGACTCTTACTTACTAATTAATTGCATTATTAAGGTGAATTGTAGTTATGAGAGTTTATAGCTATTCTAAGAGTATACTCTCTTTAGTAACTATTTAACATAAAAACTTAACTAAAGCTTTTTTATATACTATAGTAAGCTAGTAGTCTCTACTATATACTTCTTAAAAATTTACTTTATTTAAGCTATTTATGCTACTTAGGTGACTACTTACTTAAATAAGAGAAAAATAAATAAGCTACTTTATAACCACTACTACTAAAGCTATATAAGTAAAAATATAGATAATTATATAGCTATATATAAAGCTTATAAATAGAGCTATATATCTTATAATAAGACTTTAGACTTACTTAAATTACTGCTAATTCTTAAGCGAATATAATAAAATATCTCTATAAACTTTAAGTTCTTTCTTTTAGATAAGAAAGGATATAACTATATTTTTATTATCTTACTATAAAATAACTATAGCCGCTTAAGTAGCTGATAAGTACTATTATTATATCTAGTAAGTATTTAGTTTACTTAAATTAATAGTCTCTAATCGCAGTCTCTAGTTTACTTTAGTATTTATAAATAAGCTATATTAACTAATAGGAATTAAATAAAAGCTCTTAACGCTATACTACTCTTAAACTAATAAAAATATTAAAGTTTTAAACTAGTATATTAACTAGCGCCTATGCTTATTTATTAATTATTATTAAAATAACTAGTTAGGCCTGCTGCCCTGTATAGACTAGATTTAAGTAATTCTATTATATAAGACTATAGACTTATTATTCTATTAAATTAAGTTTAGCTATTAGCTAATCTATTACTGAAACTAGGAGAAATATATAAAGGTATTTACTATAGTTTATAAATAAATATCTCATAAGGAAGCGTAGAGCTACGTTAAAGCTTAATATAATATAATAAAACTAGCTATAAAAATAGCTTAATAATAAATTACTTAAGTATAAGAGTAATAGACTTAATAGGCTAATAAAAAGCACTATAAGCTAAACTTCTTTATGGAAAATAAAATATACGTTATACTTAAAGACTTTATTATTAACTAATCTAGCTAGAAGTTTAACCAATAGATATACAGACTCTATTCTATTATAAATATAAAAAAAAAATTCTATTACCTTAAGCTGCTGCTATACATGCATATGCTTAATATTTTTTATATAAACTATCTATAAAAAGCTTTTACTTATCTATTATTTAATTAAATTAAACTTAAGGAACCACCTATTGAGGTTAATGGGTATTTTAAGTGGTTAGTATAAGAAATTCTTAATAACTATCTATTCTATAGCTAACTATAGTATAAAGTATTCTAGCTAGCTTATAACTTAAATCCTGTTTAGTATAACACCTAAGGCTTTATAAACACCTTATATAAAGTAAAAGATTATTATAAGTCCTATCTAGAGAAAGCAGGACTACTAGTATGATTAAATACTTAATTAAAAGTATATAAAGTAAAAGAGAACCTGGAAGTAACAGAGGAGAATAATAAAACAGCTAGAAAAATAAAAGTAGTATAAAAACTAGTAAAAAAAAGACTACAATCTAGAGACTTAAAAATAAGCTTTTTTTAAAAGGAGATAATATAACAGTACTACTTATTTAGCTTACTATAAGTTATATAATAATATAACTAATTATATTAGCTATAATTTAGTATAAAACTTAAAGTATAGCTAGCGCGTACTTAGGCTATATACTACTTTATTTAAAAATAAGCTCCCTTAATATCTCTTCTCTTTTTATCTTAGTATAGCTAAAATAGAGCTAACTTATTTTATTAATTTATATCTATACTATAACGCGTAAAGACCGAGCCTATTATTATATAAATATAAGTTTTAGTTAATTTATAGTTAGTACTTAATACTATCAAACTTATAAAATTAAATAATTAAATTTTAAATATAGTTTAAAAAATTACTAAATATAATTTAAATAAAATAAAGTTATTATAGTAATTAATATAATAAATACATACTTAAAAAGTATAAAAAAATTGTAATAAAAAAAGTATAAAAACAAGTATATATAAAAGTTAAAAACAATTTTTTTTTAAAAAAAAGAGTAATATAATAGCTAGTTTACTTAAAGTATATTTAAGTTATATAATTATTTACTTATTTAAACTTAGTACTTTAGTACTAATTTATATTAATACTTTAGTTAGTTTAACTATTAGTTTAACTATTAATTTTAAGAATATACTAGTTATAATAATTAGTATTAAAGTACTAAACTTAAATAAGAAAATAATTATATAACTTAAGTATACTTTAAGTAAAATAGTTATTATAATAATAATATTATTATTATTATTAAAAACAATTTAAAAGCTTTTTGTATATAAATTAATAATAGCTATTATAAGAGTACTATATATAAAAAGTTAAGAACTTAAAAAAAGTGTTAATTAATTACTACGTATAATACTAAGTAATAATTTAAAATATTATATTAAAAAAAAAAAAAAATAAATTATAAAAAAAGCATTTAAGTAAAAGCTTATATACTAGTATAAAGCTAATACGTAAAAACGTAATATAATAAAAAAGCTTATAAAAAAAGCTTTTTTAAAAAGGCTTTTATAAGGTATTATAAGTAGTTACTATAATAGTACTCTTTTTTTAAATTCAAGCTCTTATAATAAGTATTTATGTTAAGTTTTAAATAATAAGTTAATTTAAATTTTAGAAGTAAAATTTTTTTATAATAGTTATATTTTAAAAATTATTTACAAATTACTATATAAGTTATTATATTTAGTTTATTTAATAAAGTATTTATAGTGTTTTGTTTATAATTAAAGTATAGCTTCTTAATTTACTTAATATAGTATTTAATATTACTATTAATTTTAATAGGTTCTAGTAGTAGATTTTACTAACTTAAAAAGTATTTAAATTTAGGCATAACAAACTAAAGTAAAGATATATAGAAAACTAGATATATACTTAAAATTTTAAGAAGTTTAAGTTAGTATATATATATAAAAAAACTACTTAAAAAATGTAGTATTTTTCTAAAGTTTTTAAGTCTAGCTTTTTAAATAGTTATTTAATTTTAATATTTTATACATTAAGCTAAACTATGTTTTTTATTTAATAATTAAGTATAAGTAATTATTTCTAATTTATATATATATTTTTAAAAGGCCTAGGTTTAAATTTATTTTCTTAAACTAGCTATTAAATATTAGCTATTTTCTCTACTATATAGTTAGCTTCTAAAACTTGTAACACCTAGTAAAACTATTTTTAAGTTTTTATAAAAAGTTTAAAACTTATTTAAAAGTATTTACTTATATTAAATAAAAATAGTAAAACTTTTATAAATTTATATATAGTATTATTAACTTTAAACTATATTAAAAAAAGCTAGTTTACTAAGTTATTTTATTAGTAGTTTTTATATATATGTAGAATTTATTTTATTATACTATTAACTTTTTCTATTTAGCTATTAGTTTTTAAGTAGTATATAAAAAATAGTTAAAATTTAACTTATAGCTTTTTTTAAAGTTTATTATAAAAAGTAAAAACAAATTATGTTTTTTAATTTAATATAATTATTTTTTAAAAAACTATAGTTTATTTATATATATTAGTAAAAAAGGTAGACTATATTTATAATAGTTATATTAGTATTAAAAATTAGGTATTAGTTTTTTATAAAGTAGTTTACTATTACTATAATATTAATACAGCCTTTAAATTTTAGAAAATTAGTAATAAAGTTTATAGAAATGTTCTTCTACTTATTTTAAAAATAAGTAAAGACTTTAAAAAGCTGTAATACCTTTTATAAAAAGCTATAAATTATTAATAAGTATAGTAGTAAAAAATATATTAGTATATTATTTTAAATATTTAAAGCTAATAGTATTTATATTATAAAATTTTAAGTGTTTTTTTATAATTAAAGTAGTTACTAACAAAGAAATTATATATAATTTAAAGAATTTTAATTTTAAGTTTATTATTATTTAATATTACTAATTAGCTATAGTAGTATAATTAACTTTTCTAGTTTTTACATTTATTTAAAAAAAAAATTAAAAGTATTAAATTTTATTTATTTTAATAATAAATTTTTTAAATAAACTTATTATTAAAGTACTTATTATTAATAATTTATTAAATAAACTTATTTATTTTAGTAAAGTTTAATTCTAGTATTTTATTATTAAGCTCTATAGGCTTTTTTTTAAGCTAAAGTATTTTATATATAATAAGTAAAAGTATTTAGTTTTTACTTTACTTACCAAGCTAGTACATAATTATAAAATTAAATTAAAATAAGTATTTAGCTTAGTAGGCCTACTAGTAGCCTAACTATTTTATAGTGATAAAATACTATAAATTTTTATAATTACTTAATACTTAAATTAAAAAAGTAGTACTTTTTAGCTTAAGTTTTTATTACTTAAAATATTATATAATAGCTAATAGCTTTTTATTATAAATTTTATAGTTATTTTTAGTAAAACTTAACTTCTTTAAAAAATAAGTAATAAGTTTTCGTGTATTTAGTTAATTTTTTTAAAAAAATATTTTAATAGTTATATTATTTAAAAAATTAACTTTTACAATAATTAGTAACTCTAAATTAAAGTATTAAAAAATTAAAATAATTATAAATATGTACTTTAAGAATTTAAATACTTTTTAATAAATATTATTAAATTTAAATTAAGTATTTTTTTTTGTTAAAGCTATAAATAGAAATGTAATATAAAAAAGTTACTAAAAAATTATTAGTAGAAATTAATAAACTTTAAAAAGACTTTTATATTTTTTATATTTCTAGTTAAAAAAAAAATTTACTTTGTTTAAATTTATGCTAATTTCTTTTATTAAAATTATGTACTTAAAATAAGTAACGTATTATTAATAAAAGTTATATTTATTAATATTAAGTTATAAACTAGCTTTCTTTAAAGCTTTTAAAACTTATTTTACGTATTATTTATATTTATATAGAAAATTGCTATAAATTAAACTATTATTAAAGTAAGCTGTATAAAATACATTAAAAAATAAATAAATAAATTATTTATATAGTATTAAAACGAGTTTAGTATATTAAATAGTTTAAAAAATGTAATAAAATATTTAAATAAGCTATATTAAGTTTAAAAAATAGTTAACTATATTTATTTTCTTTTACTATATAAAAGTAATTAAAAGCTAAAATAATATTTAGAACTTAATAGTTTACATAAAATTAGAAACTTGTATTAGGTTTTTTCTATAAAAATAACTAATATAACTAGAAAAAACGTACTTACTTTAATAAATTCTTTAGTAAAGTAGTTATTAAAATACTTTTTAAAAACTTTTAATTTGTTTTAAAACATCTTATAAAAAGTTTAAATTTAAGTTATTTTCTTTTTTTAAAAATAATTTTATAGTTATATAAATAATGTCTAAGTAGTTTATTAACTTTTTTATGTAAAATTATTTTAAGAATATTATAGTAATTCTTTAAAACCTTAGTAGCTAAATTTATATAAATTTTTAAAACTAAAGCATTATTAATATTAGTTATTAAAATAGTAAAGATCTTGTGTTTATGTTTTTAAACTATTTATATAAAAGAAGTTACTTTAATTAAATAAATATTTATACTTAGTTTAAGTTTTTTATAAAATCTTTTTAGTAAAGCCTTTACTAAAATGTTTTTAAAGTTTTAAAAAAAATTGCTTTTTTATAAAGTTTTTATTTTATTTAATATTAAATTTAGGTATATATTTAAATATAAATTTAAACTCTAAGTAAAGGTCTTTTAAAAAATAGTTTACTAAAAAAAGTTTTTAAGTAAGTATTTAATTCTTATAACTAGTAGTTTATTTTAGTTAACTAGTAGTTATATTAAAATTAAGTAGTTAGTAATAACTTTAGAAAATAAGTTTAAGTATACTATATATAAGTAGTATTAAAATAAAGGTTTTTTAGTAAAAAGTTTATTAAAAGGCTTTTTAAGTAAATGGCATATTATTTTAAGTAGATTAAGAATTAAAATAAGTATAAATAATAAACTTAGTAATAAAAGGTGTTAAAAAAACAACTTTTATAAGTTATAGTTAAAGTTAACTTTATGCTTCTTTATTTATAGTTAGCTAAAAATTAGTTTATAAATTTTAATAGTTATTTTAAAAAAACATATATTTTTAACATAATTTAGGTAATAAAAAGTTATACTAATAGTATATAAAATATAACTTTTTTTAAGGCATTTACTATTAAAATTAGTAAAAAAAAAAAAAGTTAAAAAAAAATAAAAATAGAGTTTTTAGGTACAAGCTAAAAGTTTATTAATATAACTTATACTAGTAGCTTTAGTATTAATTAAAGTAGTAATAAAATAAAACAGTTATTTTATTAAATAGTATATAAAATATTTACTTAATAGTTTTAAAAATTAGTTATTAAGTAAAAAGTCCATAAGTTAACAAAAATTTAGTGTTAAAAACATTTAAAAAAATAACTTAACTTTAAAACAAAACTTTTAGTAAGCTAGCTTAAAGACTTTAAAAATATTTTTATTTATTAAAAATTTAGATTTAAAAAAAAAACAAAAATAAGGTAATTATTGGAATTTAAATAAGCCTATAAATTAAAGTTTTAGCAAGAAAACAAAGTAGTTTTAAAAAATATAATTATATTTATTATATTTAAAGTATTAGCTATTATACTTTTAAGATTTTTATTTAACTAATTTAAAAAAAGTATAGTTAAAAGTGTTAATTTTATAGTATTAAAGTCTTATTATAATATAGGTTATAGCTTATAGTAGTATAATATAAAAAAGTACTAAAAGTTATTATTATATAAAAATATTAAGTTAGTATAATTATTTAATATATTAGAAATTTTAATACCTACTATTACTTAATAAAACTTATTATTTAATAACTCTTTTAACTATATAATTAAACTAATTTCGTTTAGTTTAGTATTAATAGCTAGTTTACAAAATTTAGTAATATAAGTAGTAAAAAAATTTTATTTTTAGTAGAATAAATAAAGTTTACTTAAAGTAGTAATTTTTTTATTTAAGCTTTTATATATAGCTAGTAGAAAATTAATTAATTATTTTACTATATATATATATATCTTAATTTATAAAAAAGTTTACAAGTGTTATTAAGTTCTTTTTTTAGTTTTAAGTATATATATAGAAGCTAAAAGTATTTAGTAAAATATTAGTTAATATTACTTTTAAGTTTATAGCAAAATTTTCTAATAAAACTAAGTAAGTTTTTTTACTTTCTAGTAAATATTAAAAAGTTAAGTAAATTATTAAATTTTGTTATTACTAATAAAATAGTAAAACTTAGTATAAAAATTAACTTTACTTACTTAACTATAATTTAAAGAACTTAAAAATAGGTACTAATTATAGTTATAAATAAAATTAAAATTATAAAACTTAAACTGCTTTTAAATAAATTAGTAGTATTTATTAAGGCTTTTTTAGTAATAGTTACTTACATAGTAAAAAAAAAAAAAGGTAAACGTAATTTATTTTTAAACTTTTTAAACTTTTTTTTTAAAAAGTAGTAGTAAATTTTTATTATTATAGTTACTAACGTTTTAACTATACTTACTATTATTTTAGTACTTTAATAAACGTGTTTTATATTATAGTTATTTACTTTTTAAACAACTATATAAGTTTTATAGTTAAAATAAAAATATTTAAAAAGTTAGATATTTTATTAATAGTAGTAATAATAGTAGTAATATAATATAATACTATAAAAGTCTTACACACAAAAAGTTAAGAACTTAAAAAAAAAGTATTAATTAATTACTATGTATAGTATTTAGTAATAATTCAAAATATTATATAAAAAAAAAAAATTAAAAAATTAAAAAAATTAAAAAAATAAAAAATTAAAAAAATTAAAAAATTAAAAAAAAAAAAATAAAAAATTAAAAAAAAAAAATTAAAAAAATAAAAAAATTAAAAAAATTAAAAAATTAAAAAAATTAAAAAAATTAAAAAAATTAAAAAATTAAAAAAATTAAAAAAATTAAAAAAATTAAAAAAATTAAAAAAATTAAAAAAATTAAAAAAAATTAAAAATTTTAATTTTTTTATAAATTATAAATAAAGTATTTAAGTAAAAACTTGTAAACTAGCACAAAGCTAATATATAAACACGTAATATAATAAAAAGACTTATAAAAAAGGTTTTTTTTAAAAAGCTTTTATAAGATATTAACGTTTTTTATAAGTGAGTGAACTATACAAGTAAGTGAACCACTTTTACTAAGAATTACCTTTTCTTTAATAACTTTACGAAAACTTAATAATATTTAGCTAAAATTTAAAATTAGCTTTATAGATATTAAATGCACCTAGTCTTAAATTTGCATACTAGTAGTATTACGTAATTATAAGTTATTAAGCTTAGAATCTAATTATCTTTAAAGTAAATTTTAGCTATTTATATTTATAATATTACTTAATAATAAATTATAAAAACTTATATACAATGTATTAGCGCCTATATCTATAATATATTAGAATTTTAAAGCTATAGTATTAGTAGTTTTTAAGATATTAAAAAGTAGGAGCTAAAACTTCCTCTTACATAAAGTTCTTAAAAACCTACTTATTTTATTGCTATAAAAGCGTAATATACTCTAAATTATATATAAAATAGGTTAAATTCAATTTCTATAGTTTCTTATTTAATAGTTATTAAAATATTAATAGCTAAAAACTAAATTTTTAAAAAGTAAATTCTAAGCTTAATAACTTATAATTACGTAATACTACTAGAATGCAAATTTAATACTAGGTGCGCCTAATATCTAAAAAGCTAATTTTAAATTTTAGCTAAATATTATTAAGTTTTCGTAAAGTTATTAAAGAAAAGGTAATTCTTGGCAAAAGTGGTTCACTTGCTTATATGGTTCAGTGGCTTATAAAAAACGTTATAAATAGTTACTATAATAAGTAATTTATTAGCTTTTTTATATAAAAAAGTTCTAAAAATAGTATAGTATTTTTTAAAACCTTTTATTAATAAATTAGTATAAATTTTTAAAGTTAAAGTTTTATTAATATTAGTTATTAAAGTAGTAAAAATTTTGTGCTTATATTTTTTAAGATAATTATATAATAAAAGGTACTTTAATTAAGTAAATATTTATATTTAGTTTAGTTTTTTTAGAAAACCTTTTTAGTAAAGCTTTTACTAAAAAGGTTTTAAAGTTTCAAAAAAAAGACTTTTTATAAAGTTTTTATTTAATTTACTGTTAAATTTAAGTATATATTTAGGTACTAATTTAAATTTTAAGTAAAAGCTTTCAAGAAAATAGTTTACTAGAAAGTTGTTTAAGTAGGTATTAAGTTCTTATAATTAGTAGTTTATTTTAATTAACTAGCTATTATATTAAGTTTACATAGTTAGTAATAACTTTAAAAATAAAATTTAAATATTTTATATGTAAATAGTATTAAAGTAAAAACCCTTTAGTAAAAAGTTTACTAGAAAGTTTTTTAAAATAAGTTAAAAATTAAAATAAGTACAAATAATAACTTTAGTAATAAAAAATATTAAAAAGTAACTTTTATAAGTTAAAGTTAAAGTTAATTTTATACTTCTTTATTTAGGGTTAGCTAAAATTTTATTTATAATTTTCTATAACTATTATAAAAAATTTTTTTAATGTAATTTACGTAGCAAAGAGTTATACTAGTAGTATATAAAATATAACTTTTTTTAAGTTATTTACTATTAAAACTAGTAAAATATAGAATGTATAAAAGTAATAAAAAATAAAGTTTTTAGATACTAACTAGAAATCCATTAATATAATTTTTATTAGTTACTTTAAAATTAATTAAAGTAGTAATAAAGTAAAATAAGCTATTTTATTATAAAGTATATAAAATGTTTACTTAATATTTTTAATAGTTAGCTATAAAGTAAAAAGTTTATAAGTTAATAAAAATTTAGTATTAAAAGTATTTTAAAAAGCAACTTATTTCTAGAATAAAGCTTTTAATAAATTAAGTCTAAATTACTAGTTAAGTTTCTAATTATAAAATTTATTAGAACTAAATAAAAATAAGTAGAATAATTATTAGAAAATATTTCTTTTCAGTAAACTATTAAATTAGAGTTTAAGTAAAAAAAATAAGTAATTTTAAATAAAGTAACTATACTTACTATATTTAAAATAAAGATTTTTTTAAACACGTTTCTTTTTTTTTTTAGCTAAATAAAAAGAAGTGTAACTTATAATATTAATTTTTATAATATTAAAGTTTTTTTATAATATAGTTTCTAACTTTAAAGTTAAGTAATATAAGTTATATTACGTTTTTTTAAAGCTAATATAAATATATTATTATAATATATACTAATTATGTTTATATATTTAATAAAATTATTAAAAAAGTTAACTCTAATTAAGGTATAGTAAAAGTTAAAGTAAAACGCTTTTATTAAATATGTAATTAGAGTAAAGTTATTTTATTAAAAATTTTAAGTATATTTATAAAATTTTATAAAAAAAATTGGTTTTTTTAACTTATATAAACTAACTTGTTTTTATATAGTAGCCTTTTAGTTTAAATTTTTATAAATACTTTTAAGTAGATTTACTAAGCTTTATATAGTATTTAATTAAAATAATTTTACTAAATTAAAAGCTTTTTTTTATAAGTAGCTAATAGTATAGTAAAAGTAAACTTATTTAGTTAAATACTAATTATAATTTTGTTTTAAGCTTATTATGTAGTTATTTAATAAATATTTATAATTTAAAATATTAGCTAAAGAAAATAAAAAAGTTAGATAGTTATTTTAATAAAGTTAGTAAAAGAAATGTAGTTAAAGTTACTATAAGTATTAAGTTTATAGAACTTAAGCTATTTTTAAATATACTAGTAGTAAAAGCTAAACTTTTATTAATAAAAAAATAGTAATAATAGAAACTAAGTAAATAAATACTTACTTTAATTTATAAAGTTTTTTATAAAAGGCTTTTATACCTTTTTAGTAGTAAGTTTTTTATTTAGCTAAAATATTTAATAAGTAATTTATTACTTACTTTTAGAGTTAAAAGTTAAAAAATAAAGTTTTTAAAAATTTTAATAAGTTTTAAGTTATTTATTTTATAAGAAGTTAGTAATATAATATAGTATTATAAAAATACTATAATGTATTTAATTACTAAATTAAGAAAATTACTAAACTATTAGCACATACTAAGCTATTACTAAATATTTAATATAATCTTTTTATATTAACGCTATGCTTTTAAAATGCTGTAATACTGCCTAAAAAAGAGAAAAAAGACTCTTTTTAGCTATTAACATATTAAAAAAAAGCTAAATTTCTAATATCTACTAGGCATTACGTATTTATCACGTAAATATAGATACTTTTAAATATTATATAAATAGACGCGTATATTAAGCAAAGACTTTTATAAATAGCTATAATTTTAATTATAATAAAAATATCTTATTAATAGAATAAATTCTTAATTTAGCTTTTTATAGTTTTTTATTTTATAAGTAAATAATAGAGAACACAGCTAATATAATACTACTATTAAAGAAAAAAAAGCTAGTAAATTAAAAGTAGTTCTAGTAGTATATTAAACGTACTCTAAAAATATAAATATTATAATTAAAAAGTATAATTACTAGTAAGTAAAACAGGAAAATCCTAAGATAATTTATAAATATTTTTAGCTACTAAAAAATGTAGTAAACAAGCATAGAATTTAGAATAATAATATTTATAATATGAACGAAATTAGCGTCTAAAAAAGTAATATTAAATCTACTAAAGTTATTACTACTTATAATAGCATAAAATACTATATTTAGCTTAGTAATTATAACTAGATTATAGTAATTAAATATATTAACTTAGCTAAACACTTTATTCCTGTTATAATTATCTATAAAGGTAAGATATTTTAAAATATTTAATTTAATATAAATTTAGGTGTTCTAAAAAATTAAATAGTTACTATTAGTAAAATAAATTAAATAAATAATTAGCTAGGCCTTATACAGCTTAAAGATATATTTAAATTAAATACTAAAAATATAACAAAAGTAAAACAGCTGCTTATTATAGATAAATATAATAGCTATTATACTAAACCTTTTAAATACTATACTAAAGAGTATAATATTATTTTATTATAACTACCTAGCTATTTTTATATATTCTTTAGTCTTTAAATATTATAGTATTTAGCTCTATAAAAAGACGCTTATATAATAGTATTTAAGACTTAATTTATAATAGTTAGAATCACGTTATAAATAATAAGTTTTTTTATTTATATAAAGCTTTGACTAGTAGCTTTTAGTAATAATAATATTAAAAATATATTTAGAGCTATAGGCATTTTTTTATTTAATTTAAATAAAATTTTTATTAAACTAAATAAATCTAATTTTTTAATACTTTTACTAGTTTTCTTATTTTCTTTAGTTAATTTAATATCAAACATCCTTAAAGCATTATAATAAGTAGAAAAGTAGTAAATAGTAATTAAACTATAATAATATTAGTTTAAGTAGTAATCTATTTTACTTATAATTAAAAAAATTGTTAAATTAGCTAAAACAGTCAAGATAGCCCTATAGAGAGTTTTTATTTTAAGTAAGTAAATTAAAGAATTATAAGCTAATAATACTAAGTAAATTAAAAAATATAATATTAAAATTAAATATATTACCTAAAAAAAAGTTTTATAGTTAGTAAAAGTATTAAACTATTATAACATTTTTAAAACCCTATATAAGCTACTATAAATAAAAATAGTAATATAATATTAAAGACTTTAACTTTAGCTATTTACTATTATAGCACTTATAAATTATTAGAATATAATAAAAAAACTTATTCTGTACTTAAAAAAGCCTTTAATAATATAGTTATTATTTAAAATTAGCTAGTAGTAGTATAATTTAAAGAAGTTTATATATTATTTATAGTACTAAAAAATGTGCTAATAGTTTAATAATCTTTTTAATTTAGTAATTAAATACATTATATAGAAAGTTAAGAGCTTAAAAAAAGTGTTAATTAATTACTATATATAGTATTAAGTAATAATTTAAAACAGTACATAAAAAAAGAAAAAAAATAAAATAAGTTATAGGTAGAAATATTTAAAGGTAGAGTTTATATACTAGTATATAGCTAATATATAAACATATAATAAAAAAAAAAGGCTTATAAAAAAAACTTTTTTAAAAAGCTTTTATAAGGTATTATAAATAGTTACTATAATAGTTATAAAGTAAATTAGTAAATATTTATAAAAAGATTAAAAAACTTTAAGTATTATATAGAAAAATATATAATAATATTACTTACTAAAACTTGTAAACTAAAAAGTATACTAATAAGTTTAAAGTTAAAAAACTAATTTTTAAAAAAAGAAATAAAGTTTTCTTACTATAAAAAAATTTTAAAAAAAAAACTATTAAAAAAAACTAGATTATATTTAAATAAAACTAGTTAATTATAAACTATAACTACTAAAAATAATAAAAAGAGTTTATTTTATATTTTATATTTTGCTTTTAAAACTAGTACTATTAAATATACTATTAGCTAAAAAGTTTAGCTAAAACTAAATAGTAATATTAAATAGAAAGTAAGTAAAATCTTTAAGCTATAAAAATTTAAATATTAGTAAAAGTATTTAGTTTTAATAAAGAGAACTATAAACTAAATATATATATATATATATATAAACTAATTAAGTATATAAAGTACTATACTTAGCTAATTAACTAGTTTTATTTTAAGAATTTATAAGTATTAAATTCTAAAATAAAGAAAATTAAGTACCTTTCTAATTTAATAGTAAAAAAAAAAAGGTGTTATTTAAACATAAACTTATAAAAATAAAGTACTTAAAAGTAAAGAATTACTATTATAAAAATCTTACCTTTTTTTTTAAGCTTTATAATAAAAGCTATTTTATAATTTATTAGTTTATAAAATTTAAAGTCTACTTAAAATAGCTAGTAATATAAGTATTAAATATAAATATAATATTATAAAAGTACTACATGTAGAAAGTTAAGAGCTTAAAAAAAAAGCGTTAATTAATTACTACATATAATACCAAGTAATAGTTTAAAATATTATATAAAAAAGAGAAAAAGAATAAAATAAGTTATAAATAGAAATATTTAGAAATAGAGTCTATACACTAGCACGTAGTTAATGCATAAATATGTAATAAAAAAAAAGACTTATAAAAAAAGCTTTCTTAAAAGGCTTTTATAAAATATTATAGATAATTACTATAATAGTACTTTTTCTTTAAATTTAAGCTCTTATAAAAGGTATTTATATTAAGTATTAAGTCTAAATATAATAGATCCAGGCTAATGATGGCAATTAGGTGTAAATAAAGTAGATTTAATAAAAAGTTAACTACGTATGCTATAGAGACTTGATAGCTAATCTTTATTAAGTTACTAAGATTACGTGGTTACGCATGAAGTTAAAGCTAAGACAACTATCTTAATTAATTATTTTAAGCTTTAGTCTATTATATTACCTCTCTTCTTATAGACTAGATAGGGGCTCTCTGGTGAACTGTTTACCCGGAGGC
This sequence comes from Zopfia rhizophila CBS 207.26, assembly GCA_010093925.1. NCBI lineage: Eukaryota > Fungi > Ascomycota > Dothideomycetes > Zopfiaceae > Zopfia > Zopfia rhizophila. Next base: position 831,081 of record ML994626.1, read on the forward strand.
CCCTATAGGCCTATCTTAGGTTCTATTTACTGTAGCTTTTTCTAAAGCTTTTGTTAGTAGTTTACTGGTAGGAGTTTATGTCTGCTTCTTCACAGAGGCATTATATACTCCTTCTAATAATCTAATACTACTATGTCTTCTAGCTAGCTTACTAGCTCTATAGTTATTAATATATAGCCTTTCTACTTTACTTCATACTATAGCTGGTGGCCTCGCCCTTATCTTGTATATACCTCAGCAATAATATCCTGCACTACGTGCTCTTTATAGTCATCTATCTAGATTAATAGTGGCTAAGGGTTATCTATAGACTAGCTTAGTAATAGGTCATTACTTACTAGCCGTAGTCTGTTTATATAAAACATTAGGTTTGGCTCTGGGGCGTATTTAGCTTTATAGCGTGCAGGCTAATTATATTTTCTATAGTGTATTTAGCATTCTTTCAGTCCAGCTTCTTATTTTCTTGTCTAGTAGAGAGTTAGTTACTGAGCTTTAGCCATACCTTATCTCTAACACGCAGTTACGGGGCTTCATTCTGATGTCAGTTTACCTATCTTTCTTATTCTTGCTATGCCTTAGCTATGGTTGCCTGTGCTAAGTTAATATACTTCTTTAGCTTTTCTATAATTTCCCTAGCGCTAGCTTTTAGGTCTTGAGCTGTTATATTACGCCTAATTCTAATATCCACTTACAGCGGTTCTATATTATATCCATGCTGAAGAAAGAACGGGCTTATTCCTATTAAAATGGCGTCTCTTCCCTTTACTATAATCTCAGCCATCAGGTAGAGCTTTGCCTAGTTTGCTTAGTCCCACGCGACAAACGCTTAAAGATAGGCCTCAACTATACTATTCATCCTTTCTATCGAACCGTCTGTTTGCGGATAGAATGCTGTCGACAATCGCCTTTCAATTCTTAGGATTTCGCAAAGCTTAGTTCAGAACTCGCTGATAAATTGGCTGCCGCGATCAGATACTATAGTGTCAGGAATCTAATAGTAAGCAATAACCTTACGGATAAAAGCCCATGTTACTGTCTTAATATCCATGTTTGGAAGAGGGCAGAGAGTTATGTCCTTACTTAGCCTATTAGTGATTACCAGTAAGACCGTACAGCCATCACTTTCTAGTAATCCGGTTACAAAATCTATTGAGATCTCCTTCCAAATATGATCGGGAATAGGCAACAGGCGTAACAGCCCTTGCTGGCGATCTCTCCATGGCTTCGTACAGCCACAGACATCACAGTTTCAAATGTAACGCCGTACGTGGTTCGACATCCCTGGCCAAAAGTAATCTCTTATTAACATTAGATAGGTGCTCTGCTGTCCTGGGTGTCCTGTCACTTGCGACGAATGAATCCAGTGGATGATTAATGTCCTTAATAGCTCTAAGTCAGGCACCCACTTCCTATTCTAATAATAAAGAGTCCTATCTTCATCAATCGTGCACTTAGCTAGCGAAACTTTTAGTTCAAGCTCTAGGGAAAATCTCCGCTCCTAATTACAGAGGGCCTATACTACTCTTACGTACACTTTTTTGTCTAGTGCTGCATCATACTATCTTTATTTAAGCTCATTACAAGACTCCTAGGCACGAGACTCCTGGGCTTTAGTTATGCTATCTCCTGTAATCATCAAAAAACCAATTCAAGCAGAGAAAGCCTATACTACTTGCCTATTATTATTCAATTTAAGCTCTTCTTTCTGACATGTGACTACTGGCTTCAGCAGCTGAATCATACGGCTCTTCAGCCTTTCGTTGTTTTCTCTACTCAGACAATCCTATTTGTGTCTTGACAATGCGTCAGCTCGTACGTTTTCTTTCTCTAGCCTATATTAAATCTCTATATTATATCGGCTAAGGAATAACTACCAGCGCGTATGTCTTTCGCTTAATTTTTAAGGCCTTATAAAGTACTTAAGGTTCTTGTGATTAGTAATAACCTAGAACTTTTTAATAGACCGTAATTCAGCATCCCATGCCTCTAGGTAATGAATAATTACAAGGAGTTCTTTATCATGTATTTTGTAATTATACTCTGTAGGTAAGGTTTTTTTAAAAAGTATATATATAAACACAGCATGCTATTATCGCCGTATTATGAAAGAACTTCTCTAGTTATGTAATCTAAAGAGTTAGCTTCTAAAACAGTCTTATAGTCAGAATTAAATTAGGCTAGTACTAGTTCTAATATAAAGATCTCTTTTAGCTTGTTAAATGCTGTCTACTCTTTATCAGTCTATTAGAACAGCACGTTACTTATAAGTCTTATAAGTAAGACAGCAATTTCTGAAAAATACTTAATAAACTAATAATAGAAATTAGTGAATTCAAGAAAGCTTCTGACTCCTTTTATAGTTATTAGAGGCTACTACTTAGTAATTACTTTTATCTTAGCGGGATCCATTCAAATTCCTTACTCTACTTTAATAATAAACTCTAGATATTTTATGCTTTTAGTTTTGAATTTATATTTCTTAATATCTAAATATAAACCTACAGCGCTAAGTTTCTCTAGTACTAGGTTAATTTACTAGTAATACTCTTCTAGTAAGCCTAAAGAGTAAATAAGTATATTATTAAAAAAGACTAAACAGAACTTATTAAGATACTTCTATAGAGTCTAGTTTATATACTGTTAAAACATACTAAAGGCTTTTACTAGTCTAAAAGATATAACTAGCTATTTAAAGAGTTTAAATCTTATACGAAAAGCCGTTAGCTATTTATTTTCTTTTATAATATAAATTTTATAAAAGGCTATTGAAATGTTAAGCTTAATATACTATTTTATCTTACTAATCTAGCTAAGCGTTTTATGAATTAGGGGAAAAGAATATTTATTTTTCTTAGAAATCTTATTAAGTACGTAGTAGTTAATATAAAAGTAAAGACCTTTACTAAGCTTATATATAAATAGTATTAGAATTATAGCTAGAGAGTTACTTACGTAAATAAAGTCCTTCTCTAATAGCAGTATTAACTCTTTTTATAGTACTAGTAATTTCTTTTTTAATATATTATACAGTAGTCCTCATAAGACCTTAAGGTCCTTTTTATTAATCTTTTTAAATTTAATATAATAGTTTATTCTAGGACCTTATAGTAATGAGAGCTTATTTACTTTCTTTTTTAAAAACAGCTATAGATGCTTCTGATAGGCCTTAGGAAGTAGTATTTTAAAATCTAGGTTTAGTTTAGGCGCTAAGGCCTTTTAAATATCTACTAATAATACTATAAAAATACATATCTTATTTATTCTTTTTAATCTATCTATTTATATTAAAAAAGTAGTTATATTAATCTCTATTAGCTTCTGCTAATATAGTTTCTTCTCTTTCTTACTATAAACTCTTATTCTTAAAGTATGAATATAAAACGATTTCTTTGCTAACGTAATTATGATATTGTTTTAATTTATCTAGAATCTATCTAAAATAAGATTAAACTTAAGCGTGTTATTAATAATATATATATAAACTTATTTAGTATATCCTTTAATATTAAAGTTAATTTATATAACCTAGATAACTCTTTTAGGTTTCCTATATACTCTAATAATTCTCTATAAGGCTATATTAATACGTGCTAAATAAGCTTTAATAGTAAAAATAAAGCTTATAAGATTATAATATAAATACCTAGTATTAATTATTATATATACGATATTCGTCTGGTTGATTAATAAGTATATAGTAATAAAGTCTATATTTATATATATATTTCAGAACTTCTATTATTCTCTTTATGATATTACTTTACTTATTTCGGCTAAAAGCCCCTACTTATAATTATAAGTAAGGGCTATTCTTTTCCTAACACTTCTTTTTTTTCTTTTTTATTTCTATCTTCTTTATTTCTTTTATTAGCGTTTATTTATTTAGTTTTTATTAATATTATAGTAGCTAAGCATAATTAATTTACTCTTATATATTTATACTTATTCTTTATATGGCTAGGAGAACTGTATTAATAATAAAAACCTTACTTATAATACTAGTTAAATTTCTTTTAACTTATTTAAAGTATTTTAAATTAGTTATTCTATAGCTTTATTGTTTTTATACGTGTGGATATTACTTCCTAATTTATTAATTTAGGTATTAGTATAGATAGTGTTATATAAATAGCTATAATAGTCCTATAGTTACTTAATATAATTTATATAAAATTATTATTAATATAAATTACTTCTTAAGTGTACTTTTTAAGGCTTAGTGTTATTAAAAAAACTATAATATACTTCTAGAACTCTCTATTTAATCCTTAAGTAAATATACTTTTTTTTATATTTTTATCTAGTTAATTACTTCCTACTAGTAGTAGCTTTTTATTAAACTCTATATAGTATTCTCTTACTAACTTTTTTTTCTATTTTATGCTTTACAGCTTATCTAAAAACTTTTACTTTTAATACTAGTCTTTAAACTAAGAGTCTATAAACACTTATATTACTTTAAGGGTAGTATTATTTCTTTAATTAGAGAATTATAAAAAAATAGTTTATACTACTTATTTCTTTAAATGCTGAAAAAGATAGTCTATTTATTCTTTCTTATTATCTATATAATATTTATTAAATTGTAACTTGGCCTTAGCTTAATGCTTAAACGTAAGATAAAAAGACTATATATTATTAAACATAAGAAGTTTAGAGAAATTAAATAATTTAATTACTAGTTTAATTACTGATTATAGCGTTAATATAAAGGGAGTTACTAGTATTATTACTAAAACTTATAGAAATAACCTTAATAGGGAATTACAACCTTTTAATATAGTTAGCTTTTTAGATATTATTTATAATATATTTATAATCTCCTTAAGTGAGGTGCTGTTGCTGGTTTTATTTACTAAAAATAAAACTTTCCCTTTATTATACTAAGTAGAGTAGTTATTAAGTTTAATCTCTACTTAGCTTATTATTACTTTAATAGCTAAAACTTTTAACTTTTATAAAATAAGCAACCAGTATAGTTCACAGCTAATTTATTTATTATTATATTCTATATTAAGCAGGTTTATTAATTAAGCTATTAGTATAAATACTAAGTAGTTATTAGTATTTATTAATACTTACTATACTATTAAATAGCTCTTTTAAATACTAGAGAGCTTTTTATTTTTTTATAAAGTTAATTATACTACCAGAAACCTCTCAGCCTCTTACGAGAAATAGAGTTAATTAAATCCAAATATAATAAATCCAGGCTAATAATAGTAATTAGGTGTAAATAAAGTAGATTTAATAAAAAGTTAATTATATATACTATAGAGACTTAATAGTTAACCTCTATTAAGTCACTAAGGTTATATAGTTATGCATAGAGTTAAAGCTAAAATAATTATTTTAATTAACTATCCTAGACTCTAGCCCATTACACTAAATTAGTCTAGGTTTTTAAAATAAAATTCTTTTATAGTAATTATATTTTAAAGGTTATTTACAAGTTCTTATATTAGGTTATTATATTTAGTCTATTTAATTAGATATTTATAGCGTTTCTGCCTGTAATTTAAGTGTAGTTTTTTAATTTATTTAATATAGTATTTAATTTCCCTATTAACTTTAACAGGCTTAGATAGTAAGTTTTGTTAATTTAAAAGATATTTAAATTCAAGCATAATAGGCTAAAGTAATAATATATAAAAAACTAGATATATATTTAAAGAATTAGAAAGTTTAAGTTAGTATATATATAAAAAATTTATTTAAAAAATATAGTATTTTCCTAAAGCCTTTAAGTCCAGCTTTTTAGATAGTTATTTTATTTAAATATTTTATACATTAAGCTAAACCATGTCTTCTATTTAGTAGTTAAAAGTAGGTAATTGTTTTTAGTTTATATACTCTTTTTAAAAAGCCTAAGCCTAGATTATTTCTTTTTAAACTAGTTATTAAATATTAGCTATTTTCTTTATTATATAATTAGTTTCTATAACTTGTAGTACTTAGTATAGACGTTTTTAGATTTTTATAAAAAATTTAAAACCCATTTAAAAGTGTTAACCTATATCGGCCAGAAATAAAAAAACTTTTATAAATTTAAATATAGTGTTATTAGCTTTAAACTGTGCTAAAAGTAGCTAATTTACCTAGTTATTTTACTAGTAGTTTATATATATATATAAGACTTACTCTATTATATTATTAACTCTTTTTATTTAGTAATTAGTTTCTAGATAATAAGTAGAAAACAATTAGGGTTTAATTTATAATTATTTATAGAATTTATTATAGAAAGTAGAAATAAATTATATTTTTTAGTTTAATATAATTATTTCTAGGAGACTGTGGTCTATCTATATATAATAATAAAAAAAATAAACTACAACTAAAGTAGTTATCTTATTATAAGAAATTAGATATTAGTATTTTATAAAGTAGTTTATTACTACTATAATATTAGTACAGCCTTTAGAGTCTAGGAGATTAGTAATAAAATTTATAGAAATATCTTTTTATTTCTTTTTAGAAATAGGAAGAGGTTTTAAGAAGCTATAATATTTTTTATAAAAAGCCTTAAATCTTTAGTAAGTATAGTAATAAAATATATATTAATATATTATTTTAAATATTTAAGGCTAGTAGTATTTATGTCGTAAAATTTTAAAAGTTTTTTTATAATTAGAATAGCTGTTAGCAGGGAAATTGTGTGTAATTTAAAGAAGTTTTATTTTAAGTTTATTATTATTAGATTTTATTAGTTAGCTATAGTAGTATAGCTAACTCTTTTAGTTTTTATATTTACTTAGAAAAATCTTTTTAAAGCAACGGGTTCTATTCTATATTAGTAATAAAGTTTTCTAGATAAACTTATTATTTAAATACTTATTTTTAATAATCTATTAAATAGGCCTATCTATTTTAGTTAAGTTGAATTCTAATATATTATTAAATAGTTTTAGGTGGAGAAATATTTGTTGTTTAACTCTACAGGCCTTTTTTAAGGCTAGAGTATTTATATATAGTAAGTAAAAGTATTTAGTTTCTCCCCTTATTTATTTAGTTAGTACGTAATTATAAAGTTAAATTAGAATAAATATTTAGTTTAATAGGCCTATTAATAGCTTAGCTGTTTTATAGTAGTAAAGTATTATTAAATTTTATAGTTATTTAGTACTTAAATTAAGAAGGTGGCACTTTTTAGTTTAAGTCTCTATTATTCAAAATAGTATATAATAGCTAGTAATTTCTTGTTATAAATTTTATAGTTATATTTAATAAAATTTAGCTTTTTTAAGAAATAGTGTGACGGTACTGCTTACTCTGCTTACTATAGGCTATATAATATTATAACTAGCTATACTAGTTATAATTTAGTGTAGAGCCTAGAGTATAGCTAGCTTATGCTTAGGCTATACACTACTCTATTTAGAAATAAGCCCCCTTTATATCTCTTTTCTTTCTATCTTAGTATAGCTGAAATAGAGCTTACTTATTCTATTAATCTATATTAATACTACAACGCGTGAAGACTGAGCTTGTTATTATATTACACTAAAATTAATCTAACTTAGCTAAATAATAGTGACATAATATTAAGGTTAAACTATGTAATTAACTTAAGTATTTAATTTACTAATAACTATACCTAGAGAATCAATTACATAACTATACTAAGTTATTAGTTTATTAACTATATAATCTCTACTAGAAAGCTTTATAGTAGTAGGCAGTTGAAACTTTAAGTAATAGCCTATATAAACTCTACACAGCAGGCCTTAAGAGCGACTTAATAGATAACTAGAAAACCTATAATAGTAGATAATATATCTATTAGATTAAAAAAGAGCTATAAAAGCTCTAGTGAATTCCTTCTTCTTTTTTTATTATCTTCTTTATGCTAGAGAAACTAACCCCTATAAGCACTACTAGCTTATCTTTTCTATACTAGAGAAACTAATCTTTATAAGCACTACTAACTTATCTTTTTTATACTAGAGAATCAGCTAATTACTTCACCCTACTAAAGGCTAGAAGCTTTATATAAATATAAGAATAGATAGATTAGAACCATGGGAAAGCTCTCCACGCTAGAGATAAGAATTAATTCTAAGATAATAGCCACTAGTAATAACTACACGCCTATTCTTAAGTTACTTAAGTGTGCTGCTACGTACTATTTTAATAATATAATTAGAGAAGACTACACTATTAAGAAGCTCTATATCTAGACATAATATAATAAGAAATCTTTTATAGCTACTACTAAGAGCACTACCTAGAGAACTAATATCTATAAGCCTTAGGAAATAGAGATTACGCTTTTTACTTTAATAACTCTTAATTAAGTGATAATCGCTAGCGAGCTAGAGCATAGCTATCTTAAAGTATTCACATATTATAACCATGCTAATACGCTAGGAAAAGCACTTAATACGGCCGAAACTAAGCTTAATAAAGCTAGAGACAAGTTTACTAAGCTTTATTAACTACTAAACAACACGCTTAAGCGCGTAGTAGATTAAGAGAATAAGATTAAAACACTAAGAGTATAAATAAAGAAACTTACGTATAATATATATTCTTTTCTCTCTGTAAAGGCCAGCCTAGTGCTATTATTAATACTAGTAAAAAAGACGCGCTTTATAGCTCTGCTATAGACTTCTTAGAATTAGGCTAGCTATATCACTATAAGACCTAATAATAGTTCTAATATAAAAGATTTTAGTAACTAAACTTCTTAAGTATTACTTTACTTACCCGCTACTTTACTAGCTACGTTTACTATAGGTAGCTATTAAGGTAATAGCTGCTTAGCATAATTTCCTAACTTACTAATACTTAAAAACAGTAAGAATATTACCTTTAATTAATAGAGAGATATCTTAAAGGATAAGATACACGCTAACTAAAACTAGTTTACTAAAGCTAGTAAGTAAGCTACTTAAGAGAATATTATCTCTTATATGTGTATATATACAGAGGGTTCTGCTAACTAATATCTCTTAATACTTATATATATAATAAAAGAGAGTAAGTAGCTAGTTAGCTATTAGTATATAATAAATTACCTAGAGAGAACGTATAGTAATTTATATAAGAGACTTAATACTTACCGTAATTTTTAGAAGCTCTACCTTAGAGACTTTACTAACTTTATTATATTCTAAAATAACTTTTTTTACCTAGCTTAAGAATATAGCCTACTTATAGATTAATAAGTAGAAGAATTTTATAAGAAGCTTCTAAATACTCTATGTACACAGATAGGCATCTACTAATAGTAGTATTATAACTAGTATAATAAGTATATAAACTTAGCTTAAGACTTTACTAGAGAGCTAGCTTTTAGCGCCAGGAAAACTACTAAGTAGATTAATAAAAAAACTAGAAAAACTTAGCCGTTACTAATTTAGTAGTTTTATTTAAGAGCTAAGTGTTTAACTCGTGTAGTAGTTACTACTATCTTATTAATACTTATCCCTAAGCTAGCTAGTTGCTATAATTATGGGAAATCTAGTTACTTTATAAAAAACTATTAACTACCTGCTTAAGTTATAGCTAAAGTAATTAAGCTTATAGATATTAATAAAAAGCTTTATACGCTTTAGGATACTAGTAATAACGAGAAGTTTTAGCTTGCTATAGAGGAACTATTAAAGAAAAACTTATTTTAAGGGAAGTTTCTTTCCTAGAATTATCTCCTAGAGCTACTAACTAGTTTAACTCTTACTAACTACTATTTAGTAGACTGGTTTTTACCCTGCTTTACTATATCTCTATTAGTAGACTAGCTATTAAGCTAAGCAGTCTTTTTAATACTAAAGCTAGTAGTTTTATTCTAGTACACCTAAAGCACATATACGCTATTAAGAAAGAGCTTAAGATAAAAACTTACTAGATAAAATCTATCCCCCTAGCTAGCTATAATAACAGACTAAATAGACAAGTAAATAAGTACTTTTAGGCTAATCTAGTACTAGATAACTACTGCCTATTAACTTATTTTATCTTCTATAATACTAGCCGCCACGACCTTATAATCAGCTATAAGCTGTTTAAAAATATAAGTATATTAATTAATTATAAGGAGCGAGCGCTTAAATAGCTAGATAATAAGCTAATTAACTATTAGTATAATATTATTATTCTAACGTAAGACTTATTAACTAAAATTAACCCCTTATACTAAGCTAATACTAACTGACGTGATAAGCTGATAAATATAGTGATTCTACAGCGCATCTGTAAGCCACTCTAGCACTTGTCCTAACATGTTATATACTAAAAAAACCTTAGAAAAATAGAAAAACAGCTTTACTTATAATAATAGCTAGAGCTAAATAAGTAAACCTCTTGTTCTCAACCTATCTCACGCGAAGACCTCTCTAAGGCAGGCCTTAAGATTAATACTATAAAAGCTATTATCTTTATAATACACGTATAGCAAAAGAAAACTATACTAGGGTATACTAGTATTTATAAAGTAGATAAGCTTATTTAGGACTGTAGGGACCTTATGAAGAAGCTTTTCTCTTAAGGCTTTAAAGACTCTTTAGTAAAACCTTTGCTAGAAGGGCCCTATCAATCAAATAAGAACCTCACGGAAGAAAAGGAACTTTAATAGCTTATTAAGTAGAAACTATCTCACCCTAGTTACACCAGCGTGACTTAGGTTTACTTCTTAAAAAAGAACTCAGACATACTGCCTCCACATCACGAAGGTGTTAACTATGATATTAAATTAATAGCTAAAAATATGCTAATATTAAGCCTACTATATAGCATGTCTTTTAAGTAGCTATAGCTTATTAAGACCTACCTAAATAACTATCTTAGATAAGGGGTTATTACTTACAGTAATACTTTATATACTTCTCTAGTACTATTTACTAAGAAGTTTAGAGAAAAGTAGCACTTTTATATTAACTACTATAAGCTTAATACCATTACAAAGAAAGACGCCTATTTAATCCTGTTAATTCAGGAGACTCTTACCCGCCTAGCACGTATAAGAGTATTCACTAAGCTTAATATATAACAGGCCTTTTATTATATACGTCTAAATAAGGATATAAAGGACCTAATTACGTTCTGTACTTAGTATGGGAATTATAAGTATCACGTGCTACTATTTAGTCTCTGTAATAGCCCTGCTATATTCTAGTGTTATATTAACAAGGTACTTTATAACCTACTAGATAACTTCTATACTACTTACCTTAATAATATCTTAATCTACTCTAAAGACCTGCTGTAGTATGAGGAGCATGTTGCTTAGATACTAAGACATCTCTAGAATATAAGCCTCTAGGCAGACATTAAGAAGAGCGAGTTTACTATTACTAGAACGAAGTTCCTAGGCCTTATTATTAGCACAAAAGGGATCTAAAAGGACCCTGAGAAGGTTACTACTATACAGAAATAGCTAGTACCTACGTCAGTTAAAAGCCTGTAATTTTTTCTAGGATTCTGTAATTTCTACAGAGCTTTCCTAAAAGACTATGGACGTATTATTTGACTGCTTATTAAGCTGCTTAAAAAGGGTATATGGCACGCCTTTAGCAAACGCAAGCTAGTAGCCTTCTAGTAAGCTAAAGATCTAATGCTGTTAGATAATATCTTAGCTCACTACTTACCCTACCGCCAGACGCGTATGGAGACAGACGTAAGTAATAGAGTCATTATAGGGGTGCTATCGCAGCTCCAAGAGAATAGCCTCTAGTAACCTATAGTCTTCTACTCTAAGACTATAAGCAAGCTCTAGATAAACTATGACATACATGATAAAGAGATATTAGCTATAATCTACGGCCTCTGAGAATAGCGCTCACAGCTTATAGGCTTATAGACTATAGAGTTATTCAGTGCCCTAACTGACCACCGCGCGCTAGAGTACTTCTCTACAAAGCAAGAGCTTACTCCCCACTAGATGTGCTGGGTAATAAGCGTAGCAGACTATTACCTAACGTTTACCTATTGCCCTAACACGGCTAACATAGTAGCCGACACGCTCTCGCGCAAGCAAGAGGAACTGAAGACCCAGAAAGATAAGGACAAAGCAGCCTGAACACGTGCCTTTCTCTTAGCAGAGCAAATCGACGTTAGCTTCATTGAGGCCGTGAGTGATAACCTAGCTACGCTGTCAGCAAGAGGCATGCTAGCTGCCAATGTAATTAAAGTAGCTACTGCTGATACTTTTATGGCCTCGCCTCCCCTAAACGACCCTCACTCACTGATCGATCGTATTATTGAGGCGAATCGCAGCCATGAGAGCCTACAGCCATTCCGAGAGCGCGCCCTCTCTGGCAACTACCCAGCATGGAAACTCAGCCAGGGCCTTCTTATGCACCACGGCAAGCTGGTAGTCCCTGCTGTACACTTCTTAAGGACCTACCTCATTCAAGCTATCCATGCTACCCAGGTGACTGCTCACCTAGGTAAGAGAAAGACAGGCAAGCTACTTCGCGACCGCTACTACTGGGGCCGCATGGGCAAAGATGTAGACGACTACGTAGCTGCGTGTAAAGCTTGCAGATGGAGCCACATACCTCGCGACAAGACCCCAGGCTTACTTAAATCACTGCCAATCCCTGAGCGAGCATGGCGAGACGTCTCCATGGACTTTAAGTCCTTCCCTCTAGATAAGAAAGGATACGACTGCGCCTTTGTCGTCGTGGACCGGCTAAGCAAGCGCTGCTTCTCACTACCTTGCCGTAAGACAACTACAGCTGCTCAGGCAGCTGATATGTACTATCGCTACATCTAGCGAGTATTTGGCCCGCCTAGGTCAATAGTCTCTAACCGCGGTCCTCAGTTCATCTCAGCATTCATGGATGAGCTATGCCGACTAACAGGAATCAAGCAAAAGCTCTCAACGCCGTATCACCCCCAAACTGACGGGAACACTAAGGTCCTGAACCAGTACATCAACCAGCGCCTACGCCCATTCGTCAACCACCATCAAGACAACTAGTCAGACCTGCTGCCCTGTATGGACTGGGCCCAAGCAATTCTGCCACATGAGACTACAGGCTTGTCACCCTATCAAATTGAGTTTGGCCACTAGCTAATCTATTACTGGGACTGGGAGGAACGTACGAAGACATCTACTATAGTCCGTGAACAGATGTCTTGTGAGGAAGCGCAGAGCTACGCTAAAGCTTGATACAACGCAGTAAAGCTAGCTATAGAGATAGCTCAACAAGGGATTGCTTAAGCATAAGAGTGACAGGCTTAACAGGCTAATAAGAAGCACCGCGAGCTAGACTTCTCTACAGAAGACAAGGTGTACGTTACACCTAAGGGCTTCACCACTAGCTGACCTAGCCAAAAGCTCAACCAGCAGATGTACGGACCCTATCCTATTATAGGCATGAAGGGACACTCCTATTACCTTAAGCTGCCGCCGTACATGCGCATGCTTGACGTCTTCCACGCAGACCGCCTATAGAAGGCTTCTACTCACCCACTATCTGGCCAAATTGAACCTAAGGAACCGCCTATCGAGATCAACGGGCATCCTGAGTGGCCAGTGCAGGAAATCCTTAATAGCCGCCTATTTCATGGCCGACTACAGTATAAAGTATCCTGGCTAGCTCATGACCCAGATCCTACCTGGTACAACGCCCGAGGCTTTATAGGCGCCCCATACAAGGTAAGAGACTACCATAAGGCCTATCTAGAGAAAGCAGGACCGCCGGCATGACTAGACGCCTAGTTGAAAGCGTACGAAGCAGAGGAGGACCTGGAAGTAACAGAGGAGAACAATAAGGCAGCTTCAAAGACAAAAGTAGTACAGAGACCGGCAAGGAGGAGACTGTAACCTAGAGACTCGGGAACGAGCCTCCCTTAGAGAGAGGGTAATGTAACGGTGCTGCTCACTCTACTTACTGCAGGCCACATGATATCGCGACTGGCTACGCCAGCCACGATCTAGCGCAGAGCCCGGAGCATGGCTAGCTCACGCTCAGGCCATGCACCGCCCTATTTAGGGGCGAGCCCCCTTTGTATCTCTTCTCTCTCCATCTTAGTGTAGCTGAAATAGAGCCTACTTATTCCGTCAATCTATATCAATACTACGACGCGTGAAGACCGAGCCCGTCATCACAAATAGGTAATAGATTTTAGTTTATTTTATTTATTTATTTAGAAAAGCACACTAACAGTTACGTAGTTTAAAGAATTAGTTTCTATAATAATTAGTAGTTTTAAGTTAAAATATTAGAGAATTAAAGTAATTATAAATATAAGTTTTAAAATTTTAAATACTTTCTAACAAGTGTTATTAAATTTAAATTAAGTGTTTTTTTTTATTAAAGCTATAAGTAGAGCTATAATGTTAGAAAAATTATTAATAAATTATTAATAAAAATTAGTAAACTCTAGAAACACTTTTATATTTTTTATATTATAGAAGTTTTTCTAATTAAGAATGTTCTTTACTTTATTTAAATTTATACTAATCTCTTTATATTATAATGCAGTCTTGTGGGGACTATTACTTTTAAGTTTATTTAAATTAAAAACTATATAAAGTCTTTATATAGACCGTGCAAGTCCCCTTATCTCTAGAACCTTATATATATTCTATTTATAACTTTTATATATAGCTTGGTAAGCTACATCTTGTAATTTATCTTATATTATATATTATTATTATAGTTATTAACCTTGTCTACACTCTACTATTCTCTAATACTTTAATAGAAATAATATATCTAAGGAATATAACCTATTCTTAGTGGAATTTATATTTATTAATATTAAGTTATAAGCTGGTTTTTTCTAAGGCTTTTAGAATCTATCTTATATATTACTAGTATTTCTATAAAAAGTTATTATAAATTAGGATGTTATTAATGTAAGTTATATAGAACACATTAAAATATAGCTAAAAAATATTATTTACATAATATAAGAAAGTGCTTAGTGTGTTAGCTAGTTTAAAAAATATTATAAAATACTTAAATAAGCTATATTAAGTCCTAAAAGTAGTTAACTATTTATTTTCTTTTATAATACAAAGGTAGTTAAAGGCTGAAATGATATCTAGTTTTATAAAATATTTTACTTTACTAAAGTATAATAAGGTTTCTTAAATTAATAGAATTAGATAGTAGTTTTTAATAGTAATAGTATTTAGAACTTAATAGTTAATATAAAATTAGAAACCTTTATTAGGTTTCTTTATAAAGATAATAGGGAAGAATATAAGAAAAAAACTTGCTCTAATAAATCTTTTAGTAAAGTACTTATTAAGATACTTTTTAAGAACCTTAAGTTTATTTTAGAATATTCTATAAAAAGAGCTAAATTTAGGTTGTTGTTTTTTTTAAGAATAATCTTATAGTCATATAGTTAGTATTTAAGTAGTTTATTAACTTTCTTATATAAGAATATTCTAAAAATGTTATAGTATTTTCCTAAGACCTTTATAGATAAGTTAGTATAAATTTTTAGGACTAGAACCTTATTAATATTAGCTATTAAAATAATAAAGATTTTATGTTTATATTTTTAAATAAGCTAAGTAAGGGGCACTGTTTTTATTAAGTAAATATCTATATTTAAGTTAAATTCAGATTCTTAGTAAGACTTTTTTAGTAAAGCTTTTACTAAAAGGTTTTTAAGGCCTTAGAAAAAAAACTTCTTTATAAAGTTTTTATTTAACTTAGTATTAAATTCAGGTATGTAGTTAGATATAAATTTAATTTCTAAATAAAAACCTTTTAAAAAACAGTTTACTAAAAAGTCCTTTAGGTAGATATTAAGTTCTTATAATTAATAATTTATTTTAACTAACTAGTTATTATGTCATGCTTAAGTAGTTAGTAATAACTTTAAAAAATAGATTTAAAAATAAAGTAAGTAAATAATATTAAAGTAAGAGCCTTCTAGTAAAATCTTTATTAGAAATTTTTTTAGGTAATTAACAGATTCCTTTAAAAGTATTAGTAATTAAAACAAGTACAGGTAATAAGTCTAATAATTAAAAATATTAAAAAACAGTTTTTATATATTATAGTTAAAGTTAATCTTATGCTTTTTTATTTAAAGTTAGCTGAAAATTAATTTATAGTTTCTTATAGCTATTATGTAGAAATAAATCTTTTTAATATAATTATATAGTAAAAAGTTATACTAGTAGTATATAAAATATAACTCTCTTTAAATTATTTTCTATTAAAACTAGTAGAATATAAGACATGTAAAAGTAATAAGAAATAAAGTTTTTAAATACTAACTAGAAATTTACTAATATAACTTATACTAGTTACTTTAGTATTAATTAAAGTAGTAATAAGATAAAATGTGCTATCTTATTAGATAATATATAAAATATTTACTTAGTAGTCTTAAAAGTTAGTTATTAGATAAGAGGTCTATAAGTTAATAGAAATTTAGTATTAAAAATATTCTAAAGAGTAACTTATCTCTAGAACAAAGCTTTTAATAAGTTAGGTTTAGATTACTAGTTAGGTTTCTAACTACAGGATCTATTATAACTAGATAAGAATAAACAGAATAATTATCTAAAAACATTTCTTTAAAGTAGACTATTAGATTAAAGTTTAAATAAAGGAAATAAGTAATCTTAAATAAAGTAACTATACTTATTATATTTAAAATAAAGATTTTCTTAAACACGTCTCTTTTTTTCAGCTAAATGAAAAAAAGTATAACTTATAGCATTAATTTCCATAATATTAAAGTCTTTTCATAATATAGTTTCTAGCCTTATAATTAGGTAATATAAGTTATATTAGTTTTCTTTTAGAGCTAATATAAGTATATTATTATAATATTTACTAATTATATTTATATATTTAATAAGATTATTAGAGAACTTAACTCTAATTAAAGTATAATAAAGATTAAGATAAAAAGCTTCTATTAAGTATGTAATTAGAGTAGGGTTATTCTATTTAGATTCTTAAGTATATCTATAAAATTCTATAAAAAAGAAAGAAAAGCTTTAGTCTTTTTAGCTTATATAAACTAACTTTTTTTACGTAGTAGCCTTTTAATTTAAATTCTTATAAGTACTTTCAAGTAAGTTTACTAGGCTCTATATAGTATTTAGTTAAAATAATCTTATTAAATTAGAAGCCTTTTCTTGTAGGTAGCTAATAGTATAGTAGAAATAAACTTATTTAATTAAGTACTAATCTTTATTTTCTATAAGCTTATTATATAGTTATTTAATAAATATTTATAATTTAAAATATTAGCTGAAGAAGATAAAATGGTTAGATAGTTATTTTAATAGAGTTAATAAAAGAAATATAGTTAGAATTACTATAGATATTAGATTTATAGAACTTAAGCTATTTTTAGATATACTAGTAATAAAAGCTAGACTTTTATTAATAGAAAAGATAGTAATAACAAAAACTAAATAAATAAATACTTACTTTAATTTATAAAGTTTCTTATAAAAGGCTTTTATACTTTCTTAGTAATAAGCTTTTTATTTAGCTAATATATTTATAAGTAATTTATTACTTACCTTTAGAGTCAAAAGTTAAGAGATAAGGTTCCTAAGGATTTTAATAAGTTCTAGATTATCTATTTTATAGGGAGTTAGTAACACAACGTAATGTTATAAGAATACTATATATAGAAAATTAAGAGCTTAAAAAAAAGCGCTAATTAATTACTACATATAATACCAAGTAATAGTTCAAAATATTACGTAAAAAAAAGAAAAAGAATAAAATAGGTTATAAGTAGAAATGTTTAGAAATAGGGTCTATGTACTAATATATAGCTAATATATAAACACATAATAAAAAAAAGAGCTTATAAGAAAGGCTTTCTTAAAACGCTTTTATAAGATATTATAAATAGTTACTATAACATACAAGTAGTAAATAAAGACTCTTTTATTTTTAAATTTAAACTAATAAATGTTAGTAGTTACCTAAATTACAATTTAGTTTATTTTATAAAACTATAAAATTATACTTTAAATAATAATTAATGTATATAAAATAATAGCTAAATAAAGTATTAACTAAACATACTCATTTTTAATAAAAATAGTTTCTATATAGTATTAACATTAAATAATTTTAGTTGTAAATTAATTTTATAAAATAATAAACTTAAAAAGTTAATAACTTAGTTTTAGTTATTATTAGAATTAAAAAAATATTAAGAAAAAAAGTATATAATATAACAAAAAGTATAGACTTTTTATATAAAGAAAATTATAAAAATAAGTATATAAACTTTTAAGTTAAAAGCTTTAAAAAAAGGTATGTATTATAAAATATAATAACGTATTTCACAAATAAGCTGAATAAATGAGTGAGTTAAATACTTTACTAAAACCCTAATACTATTTTAATCTACAGTACTATTATGCTACCTACTAACCTAAAATTAATTTCTTAAGAAGCTAGAATACAGCTTGCTATCTAGACTCTTAATCTAGGCTAAATTTATAGTCTCTAAAATACTACATATATCTATAATATACCCCTTATAAGTCTAAAGATATAACGTGATGGAATTACCTTATAATGTAATACCACGCCCAATTTGATAAAGCTTATAGTTTCTAAAGAGAAGGTAATAAAGAAATATATTCTTAAGCTAAATTTAAGAGAATTTGCCTCTCCGCTTAATGCTATTTAAGAGATAGCTAATAAACTCCTAGCTAAGTAAGAGATAAGCCTAGTAGGTATAAATTAACCACACACCTTTATTAAGCGTACGCTAGAGATTTAAATAAAGTATAATCAGAAGCTTAATTATCAGCGTTATAAATAGAAAGAACTAGTAATTATATAAGGCTAATTTAACCTTATATATAACATAAAGATTAAGTATAGTATATAAGATAAAGATACTTATAACTTTAACAAATCCAGCTTCTAGATAGGTATAATAACTTAGTAGAAGATTATTATAGGCTTTAAGAGATAGCATTAACTAAAGACTTTTTAGCTAAGTAATTATAAGTAGATTATAATAATCCTAGCTATTAGTACACTAAAGTACGTGATTCTACTTTTTATTATTTATAAGGGTAAGAATTATCTCTTTATTTAGTACCAGGAACTTAGTATACCACGTTAATAGTAATTTAGTATCTCTAATAATAGCTAGATAACTAATAAGCTTAGTCTTATATAGTTAAAGCATTTTAATAAGTGTATAAAAGAGCGTAGTATTAGTATATACTATTTATTAATTATTAACAGCCATAAAAGCTATAACTCTTTTATATTTATAGAGTATTATAAGAAGAATAAGATTATTACTTTATATATACTAGCACACTTATCACACATCTTATAGCTACTAGATATGGGTTGTTTTTAGCCTTTAAAAAGGGCCTATAGACGCTAAGTTAAGAAGCTAATACATAACTAATTTAATTATATTACTAAACTAAAGTTCTTACTAGCTTTTCGCGACGCGTTTAATGTATTAATTACTAAAAGTAATATTTAAAAAAGCTTTCAAGGCACTAGTCTAGTTCTATTTAATCTAGATAAAATGATATTAAAACTTGATATTTAATTACGTATGTTTATACTACCTATTAATATAGAGATTACCTGGTAGTTAAAAACTCTAAAGAATTATTATAAATTTAGATCGCAAATGAAGCTAATTACTGATAAGTTAAGTAGCTTTCTTTTATTTTTAAAAAATAGATACTAGTAGCTTATTAAAGGCACTCTTATAATAGCTTAAGAGATAGTGCTTATATGTAATTATATTATTAAACTTAAAGTAGCTAATAAAACCACATCTTAATAGAAGCAGCGTAAAAAGAAGTATATCTAGAAAAAAAAAGTACTTAGCTTTAATATTAGCTAGAATAAATCCACTAAAGACTCTACTACTATAAGTTCTAGTAGTAAAAAGGGTTATAGTAAGATAAGAGTAAATAAAACTAAATTAACTTAAAGATATTATAGTAACTACAGTAGGACTAAACATAACACTTAAATATATGAAATTAATAAAGATAGTACTATAGAATCTAGCAGTAATGAAAATAGTACTATAACTAATAATACTATTAAGTAATAGTACTATGAATAATAGTATTTTAATAGGGTTTTAGTAAAGTGTTTAACTCACCTATTTATTTAGCTCACCCATAAAATACGTTAATATAAAAACATAGTTATATAATAATATATAAATAATTATAAAAAAAAAATACTTTAGTAGTAAGCTAATAAGTTAAATAAAAAGTATTAAACTTTATATATAGTAAATATATAATAAAGAAACTAAATAAAATACTCAGTAAAAAAGTATAGTATAAGTTAGTTATAAAAATAGAAAAAACTTACAATATTACGAGAGTTTAGAACATTAATTAATAATAATTAGAAAAAAGTATTAAAAACTAAATTAGTAAAAAGCTTACTAAAAAAAGTTAAGTAAATAAGTAAAAATTTACGTAATAAGTATATAAGTAATAAAAAATTAGACTAAATAAACTTTATTATAAGTAATTATAAAAAATTAACTTAATAAAATTAAGTAAAAGTTAATTAGCTAGAACTACTAAAAAGTAAAATTATATAAAAAAGATTTTTTTTATATTATTTCTTTTTCTTTATAGTTACTTTTATGTTTTAAATTAAATAAAATATTTTAATTTTACTAATAACTTGTTTTTACTTTATACTACTTTAAAGCCCTATTATACTAAAGTAATTAATTAAATAAATAGTTAAGTTTTATAGCTTTTATTTTTAGTAAACTTTTTCTTAATTTAATACCTTTAAATTAAGTAAAGTTTTTATTACGTAATAGTATGTTTATAAAATTTTATAAAAAATAAAAAAAGCTTTAGTTACTTTAATTCATATAAACTAACTTTTTTTATATAGTAGTTTTTTAATTTAAATTTTATAAGTACTTTTAAGTAAATTTAGCAAAATTTATATAATATTAAGTTAAAATAATTTTATTAAGTTAAAAACTTTATTTTATAAGTAATTAATAGTATAGTAAAAGTAGACTTTTTTAGTTAAATACTAGTTTTTATTTCTAGTTAGCTTATTATATAATTATTTAATAAATATTTATAGTTTAAAGTATTAATTAAAAAAAGTAAAAAAGTTAAATAGTTATTTTAAAAAATTTAGTAAGTAAAGTATAGTTAAAGTTACTATAAGTATTATATTTATAAAACTTAAACTATTTTTAAATATACTAATAGCAAGAGCTAAACTTTTATTAATAAAAAAAATAGTAATAGTAAAAACTAAATAAATAAATACTTTAATTTATAAAGTTTTTTATAAAAAATTTTTATACTTTTTTAATAGTAAGCTTTTATTTAGCTAAAATATTTATAAGTAATTTATTACTTATTTTTAAAGTTAAGAGTTAAAAAGTAAAGTTTTTAAAATTTTTAATAAGTTTTAAGTTATTTATTTTTTAGGAAGTTAGTAACATAATGTAGTATTATAAAAGTACTAATATTTTTAATAAATAAGTAATATAGATAAGTAAGTAACGTATCTTAAAATTCACTAAAAAATTAAGAATTTGCACATGAATATCTCAATAACCACTTGGTAATAAATTCTAGAAATTTAATAAGTATTTAATAGTGCTTTGAAGTAGTAACCATTGAAATTTTAAGAGTTAGTAATTAATACTTATTAAGATAGTATTATTTTAGCCCCCAAATTCACTTTTTCTTAAATATCTAGATAACGATTAATTGCTAGTACTTAAAAATCTAATGGCTACTATTTTAAAACACTATAAATTACTTATTAAATTTCTAGAATTTATTACCAAGTAGTTGTTAAGATATTCATGTGCAAATTCTTAATTTTTTAGTGAGTTTTAAGGTATATTACTTACTTATCTATATTATTTACTTATTAAATACATTATATATAAAAAGTTAAAAGCTTAAAAAAAAGTATTAATTAATTATTATAACGTATTTCATAAGTGAGTGGGTTACACAAGCGAGCAGGTCACCTTAAAACTTACCAAAAAATCAAGAATTCGCACTTGAATATCTCAACAACCACTTAATAATAAATTCTGAAATTTGAAATTTGAGCTTTTCTACATGCATTACAGCATTTCTGAAGGTCACATGAAAATTAATTGAGTAGTTTTTGAGATATAGCAATATGGCATGGTTTTAGCTCCCAAATTGCTATATCTCAAAAACTACTCAATTAATTTTCATGTGACCTTCAGAAATGCTGTAATGCATATAGAAAAGCTCAAATTTCAAATTTCAGAATTTATTATTAAGTGGTTGTTGAGATATTCAAGTGCGAATTCTTGATTTTTTAGTGAGTTTTAAGGTGACCCGCTCGCTTATGTGACCCACTCACTTATAGAATACATTATAAAATACTAAATAATAGTTTAAAACATTACGTAAAAAAATAAAAAATAAAAAAAAATAAAATAAGTTATAAATAAAAATATTTTAAATAGAGTTTATATGCTAGCACGTGTTAGGGGGCAGCAGAGTATAGATAAAATTAGTAACTATAATAATAGTATATAGTATAAGATAGATTATAAGACGTAGCTTACCAAGCTACATACAGAAGTTATAAACAGAATATATATAAAGTTCTAGAGGTAAGGGGACCTGCACGGTCTGTATAGAAACTCTATACAATTTTTAATCTAAATAAGCTTAAGAATAACAGTTTCTATAGGACTATATTATAATAATACTTCTCTTCTTACAGCTGTAGTCTCTACGGTTGCCTTAGAGACTAAGCTTTTTAAGATACTACTAATAGAATACTTAAATTACGTCTATAGTATTCTCTATCTAATAGGTAGGGATCTTAGTTAACTTATTATATCCAGTTTATCTAACTATATACTTCAGTTATGGGGTGCTATTACGGCTACGGCGGTTCTAGTAGAAGTTAATAATCTCTTTAATAAACCACTCCTACTTATCGTTAATCTCTATTAGTGGAGGGGGTAGTATCTAATGGTTTAAACCCAACTCTTAAATAAAAACCATAATCTATAAAGAACTGGGAAATAGTAGTGCTTTCTAAGTAGATAGAGTTTAAAGCAAACTTAGCTAGTAATAGCTATTCTAGAATAGAGTCTAGTTTCTTAGCGGTAGCAGGTTTTTAGTCTGCTTAAGTTTTAAGATAATAGTAGATCTAATAATAGCAGTAGTAGAAATAGAGATAAAAATAGATTCAGCAGGTAGTAACAGTTTAGCAGCGTGTTAATAATAGAGATAGGTTATTAATAATAGTATAGAGTAAGGTTTAGGGCCTGTAATTTATTAAAAAAAGAAAAAATAATAGTGCCTAGCTTTTATTCTTAGAATGCTCCTATTATCTCGTGGTGTTTTTTATAGTCTCTTTATAATATTTTTTACTCTTTAGCTAGCGCTAGTAGTACTTAGCCTTTTATTCTTAAAAAGCTCTTATTACTTTATAGTGTTTCTTACGGTCTTTTTATAGCATCCTTTACTCTTTAGCTAAGCTAGCCATAATACCTAATAATATTCCTAAAAGACTATTTATAGTATATAGCTTATATAGTATTCTTATATTAGGTCTTTTTTTTTGGTTAAAGCTCCTATAAGACCGTAAAGCCCTTCCCTAAAGAGTAGTAAGCTAAAGAAGAAGAAAGAAAAAAAATTTTCTAAATAGTAGTGACGTTACTAGCGTATTTATAGGTAGAATAGCATAGATTAAAGTTAGTTTAAGCTTATAGTAAATAGAGATTATAGTAGATAGAAGGTTATAGTCTTCTAGCTTAGCTAAAGCAATAAGTAGTTAAGCTTATAATAAATAAAATTATAATAGATAAAAGGTTATAATTTTTTAGATTAGCTAAAGCGACCGGCAGAAGCTACAGTAGGTAGTATATAGAAAAGTTAAAAAAGTTAGAAAGGTTTTTTAGATTAGTTAGAGTAACCAGCAGAAGCTACAGCAGGCAGCATATAAAAGAATTAGAAAAATTAGAAAGGTTCTCTAAATTAACTAGAGTAACCAGCAGAAGCTATAGTAAATAGTATATAAAAAGATAAACTCTTTAGGTAGTAATAAGGTACCAGTAAGCAGTTAACACCCCATTAATATAAAAGGGTAGGAGAGAAGGGTCAGGAGGGTTAAAAGGATTAAAAGAGTTTAAAGAGTTTTTTAGATTAGCTAAAATAACTAGCAGAAGCTACAGCAAGCAGTATATAAAAGAATTAGAAAAATTAAAAGAGTTAGAAAAGTTCTCTAGATTAGCTAGAGTAACTAGTAAAAGCTATAGCAAGTAATATATAAAAAAGTAAACTCTTTAAATAGTAATAAAATACCAGTAAGCAATTAACACTCTATTAATATAAAAGAATAAGAGCTATATAATGTTAGGGGGCAGCAGAGTATAGATAAGATTAGTAATTATAATAACAGTATATAGTATAAAATAGATTATAAGACGTAGCTTACTAAGCTATATATAGAAGTTATAAACAGAATATATATAAAGTTCCGGAGGTAAGAGAACCCACATGGTTTGTATAAAGACTTTATATAGTTCTTAATTTAGATAAGCTTAGAAGTAATAGTTCTTATAAGACCACACCATAACAGCACGTAGCTAATATATAAATACATAATATAAAAAAAATTTATAAAAAAAGCTTTTTTAAAAAGTTTTTATAAAGTATTATAAATAGTTACTATAATACAAGTATATTATTAGCTTACTTTTAAAATTAAGCTTTATTTAATACTATTTACTTTAAATATAGTAAAATTACTAATTATAGTTTTATATACTTTTATTACTAAGTATAGTAAAGCTCTTTTTATTTAATTAGAAAAGAATTTTCTAATTAAAACTACTTTAAGATAGCACTATAGTTTTTTATTTTTTAATTAATTAAGAAATTCCTTTATCACGTGATCTGACTGTAAGTGAGAAATATTAATTTACTATTACTTCTTACTACTAAAACTTCTTACTTAACTAATACTTCTCTTATGTAACTAATACTTTACTATTATTATAAGTTATCTTAATTTAATAGTATGTTTTGCGTTAGTAACTCTATTTTGACTGATTACTTAATAAGTTTCTAGCTCTTTCCGTATCTGGAATAGATAGCCCTAAGTTTAATAGAATAGAGTTTATACTTTATCGCAAGGTAGAAAGAGAGTATATAATAGATTTAATAAAATAGTGTTAAACTATTTCACTTAAGTTTAAGTCTCAACTTAGAGAGAAGATCTTGATTTTAGAGTAACTATAAAGAATCCAAAATATCTCAGAGCCAGTCCATGCCTTATACTTATAGAAAATCCTTTATGCGTATATTATATACCGCTAGAGAAAATAAGAGTAATAAGTCCCTTATCTGTCTTATCTGTCTCATCTGCCAAGACTCTGTTCTAGTCACGTGCGTGACTGCTCCCAATCCACTAGCATGATTCCATATTTCTGTCCTTACTTTTTAGCTCGTACTTTAGCCTGTGCTAAAGCGTCCCGTGCGTGTTTGCAATTCTTTCTTTCCAGCTCAAACATACGTTTCTATTCCAAGGCTTCATTAGCTGTTATTACTAGTTCCCTTAGCTCCTTAGGTGCAGTTGTCTTACTATTACCGTCCATAACACTATCCCCCTCTTCCAAGTCTTCGTCTTGGAAGATAGTTTCTCTTTTTTATAAATAGTATAAAGGCAACAGGTCCTCCGGCCTGTGCTCTAAACTATAAGATCCTTGACTTCCTTTTTGTCCTGCTTAGTGTTCAAACAATGACACGTCCTAAATCATCTCTAATACATGCTTGCTATTTAGCTTCTTGAATCCGTAACGAACTCCATCACATGCCGTCACCGTGTTCCCGCTGTCGTAACAACGCTCTTTAATGTCTAGTGAATCCAGCTTCTAGTCATTATTCTGAATACGTTGATCACAACGTGAAGTACGATCTTATCATAACTTAACCTAAGTAGAATCGTTTTAATTGTGACAAGAAGAAATTGTAGGAGCAACTTTACCATGCCTAGAAGGAGATAGTAGCCGCTTATTCCCATAAGTTACGCCTTTATCGGCAGCTAGCCTAAATAGATTCTCAAGAGAAGGAAATGTTCCAGCGCGAGCTTGCCTCAATTAACAAAGTTCGTGTAATAGAGAAGAAAGAGCAAAACTGTTAGAGTCAATCTAGCATACTGCCACTTATAGTATCCAGTGTTGCCTCACCTTTCTTCTCAGGTTTTAAGTAAAACGTCCTGTACTTCTCTTATGCTTTAGACCCTACTTTAGAGTAAGCCTTTACTGCTCTCTTTAATAGTACTGGTCAATCAGCTCTAAACTGTTCTTTAAGTTCCTAACTGGTTCCTAAGTGTCGTCTTTAGGTCCATATTCTTTCTATCTAACTAAGTACTTTCACTAATAACTAAACTGTTAGTAGTCCAAAATTTATTAGACTTCATACTTAGTATGATCTTCCTTAAGCTTGAGCTTTGTCTATAGTTTGGCATTGTATAGTGCTAGTTCTAATTTAGAGACATAAAAAACTAGATAAATTCTCATATTCTTAGATAGTTGTAGTTTGTAATTTACAGGTCCTATTTATCATTTAACCTTAAATGGTCCTAATTTAACGTGATCCAATTTTCGTGATGGTCGCTTTATTTCCAAATTTTCCTTTTTTAAGAAAATCTTATTCCCCTCCCTAAAGGTTAGTCTCTTAATCTTAGATTTGTCTTTAACTCATTTACTAAGATTACCTTTACAGGTGATTTTCTGTGCGATTTCTTTATACAGTGTCTATAAGTCTTCGACTTTTCTTCTTACAGACTCTAATACTTTATCTAATATTCATGGTTCTCGATAAGCCGTAGGCTCATAACTATAGTTCACATAAAATAGTGATTTTCCCGTTATTGATGACTTTACAGAGTTATATGCAAACTTAGCTATTAGTAGTAAGTTAATCTAATTATCTTATAGTTCGTTAACATACATTCGTAAGTATTATTCTAATATTTAATTTGTCCGTTCTATTTATCCATCCGTTTGTAGGTGAAATGCTGTTAAGAGACGGTATTCAGCCCCTAGCTATTCTATAAACGTTTTTCAGAATATTGATATAAATAACTTGTCTCAGTCTGTGATGAATTCTCGTAGCATTCTATATCATGTAATTAGTATTTTGATTAGTAATAACGCCAGTTCATCCGCTTTTATTTCCGTATGGGTTGGTTTAAAGTAAGCGTACTTTATTAGTCTGTTAATAATAACTAGTATCATGTCGTACTATTAACCTGTTAAGGTAGTAATTATTAGTATCCCCATAATAAAGTCCATTATAACTAATTCCCATGGTCTGTTTAGTGAAGGTATTAGTTGTATAAGTCTGTACTCCTTATGCCTTAATGCTTTATTCTTTTTACAGTCAATGCATTCCGAAAGAATTTTCCTAACCTTACTCCAAATTCCTGGAATTTAAAAGTGTCTGTTAATCCGTTCTATAGTCTTCTCAACTCCCTAATGTCCATGCATTTCGGCTGAGTGTTAATCTTTAATCAGCTCTGTCTACAATTCATCTAGTATATAAATCATTCCTTAGTCCAGATTCTAAAGTAGTCGTTTATTGTTGACTTTCCTTATCCGTTTTTCCTAGGTGTTTTCGACAATGACTACTGATTTAACATCTATTTATAAGCTTCCTAGGGATCCGTTTTGTCTTTACTTAAGTATTGTGTTATGTATTTTTAGTATGTTCCTTATATAATTTGCTCGTCTACTAAGTGCGTCAGCCACAGTGTTTTCTTTTCCTAATTTATAAAGTATCTAAAAATCGAAAGTTAATAGTATCTCCTATCATCTGACTTGTCGTTGATTCAACTTCTTTATTATTGTAAATGCCGTTAGATTCTTGTAATCTGAATATACAACAATCTGTTACTTGGCTCCTTCTAAGTAATATTTCCATTTCTCAAATGCTTAAACTATTGCCAATAATTTCTTATTATAAATATCATAGTTCAACTCAGTAGTCATAAGTTTATGAGATAAGAAGTCTACTAGGTGCTTATATTTGTTATCCTATATTTATAAGAGAATGGCTCCTGTAGCTCTGTCTAATGCGTTTATATATATCTCTATTTAAAGTCCTAGATCGAATATTTTCAATATTAGTGGTTCCTTGAATTTCTTTTTTAACTTTTCAAAGGCTTCGTCTTCTTTTCCTGTCTACTTAAATTATTGATTTTTCTTAAGCAATTCCGTTAAGGGTGCTGTAGTTCTTAAATAATCCTTAATAAACTACCTACAGAATCCCGTGAATCTAAAGAAAGAATAAACTTCTTTCGCGTTTATTGGTGTTGGCTATGATAGAATATCCTTGGCTTTATCTAGGTTAACTGCTATTCCATTCCTGAATACAATATATCCTAAAAACTTAACTTCCTTCCTGTAGAACACACATTTTCCTGTTTGAATATATAAGTTATGCTCCTTAAGCTTCCGTAGTACCTTCTTAGTATGCTCAATATATTCATCTAATGTCCCATTTATGTATACTAAGACATCATTAAGATATGCTAGTACAAAGATATCTAGATATTCTCTCAGAACATAGTTAATAATGGCTTGGAATGTGGCTGGTGTATTAGTAAGTCCTATAAGCATAACTATATATTCATATAGTCTATAGCTTATTTTAAAAGCTATTAGCCACTCATGCCCTTCCGCTATTTATATTTAATAGTATCTATCTTTAATATCAAATAGGCTGAACCATTTGGCTCCTCTGAGTTTATATATAAGTTCTAATATTAAGGGTATTAAATAGCGGTTTTTGACTGTTGCTTTATTTAGTTATTAATAGTCCATACAGAGTCGTAATTTCCCGTTTTTCTTTAGTATAAATAGTGCTGGTGATGTAACTTTGCTTTTACTTTCCCTTAAGTATTCCTTCTTAATATTAGTGTTTAAATATTATCGTAACTCTTCTTATTGTTTAATGAATATTTGATATAATAGTGCTAGTCTTAGTTTTTCTCTTTCTTTAAGTATAATTCTACAGTCCTAATCCTTGTGTTCTGGTATTTAGTTTTCTTATTCTTTTATAAACTATTTCCTAAATTCCTCCTGGTATTCGTTCAGCACAATAAACGTGGTATTATAAAGAGTTACTTTCTTTATCTATATTATGGCTTTTATTTATTTATAGTAGTTCTTCCTAGGTCCTATAAACTTTATTCTCTAGTTAATTAATAAGTTCTATTATACTAGCTAGTCCCATCCTAGTATGAGATCCTTACTACCTAAATCTATAATCTTAATATAGTAATTATCTGTGTAACCTGCTGCCTTAATAGTTACACTCTCTGTTTCAAGATTAATTAGACTTTCTCTAAATGTTGCTGGATTATTATCTATGCGTACTACTCTTACAGGTTTATTTAAAACTCTAGTTAAAATATAGTATCTCTATATCTACTTATTTAATATAAGTATTTTACTAGCCCCACTGTCTATGAGCGCTTGTGTTTAGAAGCTATTAATATATATATCTACGTATAGCTTATTTCCGTGTTTTCGTTTAAGTCTAGTGTAGTTAAGTGATAACTTCTTTATTTTAACCTTAGATTAGCTCTCTAGCAGCATGGTTATTACTTACTGGCCTTCTAGTTTTTTGTTTATAGTATAATTCTAACTGTTAATTGCTTCTTTAGTGTTTCTTTTTTAAGTCTATAGATAGGGCATTATTAGAGTTAGTATTCTTTCTTTAGTAATAATTTATGTTCCCTTTTGGCTTCTTCTCCATAATCTCGGCACTTCCATCCTAAGAAACATTCTTTTATCGTTAATTTGGCATGTAATTTTGTGGTTAACTATTTATCTTAGTGGTGTTTAGTTTAGTAATATTAGCATCCTATTTAGCACTTATCCCAGTCTAACTGTTTATGTTTCTCTGTTTTTGGGTCTTGAAGTTCTTTTTTAGAATCTATATAGATCAGCTCTTGTTAAGTATAGAGTTTTTATTTCTAAGCTATTTATTTTAGTACTCTTCTTGTCTTTAGTCTTTTGACTCTTATCATGTAAGCTATTTATTTATAGTGTTACCTAGTATGTGTTCTTTCTCTATATATCTAGTATTTCTTTTATAAGGATCTTTCGGCGGCATTGTTGTCCTATATTTATAGTATTAATAAGATAAGTTTCTTATCAGATTTCTTATTCTAATCCTATTCTAATTTAGGGTGTTTTACGGGGTGATAATAAGTCGTATAGCTTATAAGTAGTATTAGTTCTTATCTGTAAATTTTATTTATCTATGTGGTTAACTTCTATTTACTAAGTCCTTTATATTACTTATTACCAGCTGCTTATAATACTTATTAGCACTTATATATCCCATCTCTTAAAGTAACCTTTTAGTGTTTGGTAACACAATATTCCCCTATATAGTATTCTAATCTATAAATCTAGTAATGTCCCTAGCTTATTTACTGTTGGATTATAATAGACATTAATTTCTTATCTTCTATAGTCTCTAAATTCTGTTACTGTCTGAATTTCTAGTTCTCTATCTTAAAGGGTCCTCCCCTTTACTAAATTATCTCATAAAATTAATTAGCTTCTTTTAAGGAGTTAGTTTAATATTATTTAATAGTAGCTCCTTATATAGTAGTAATTATATTACTAGCTAGTATTACTAAATAATTCTTAACTTACTAATATGGTAATTTGTATTCTTATTTAAAATATATATAGCTCCCACAAATCCAGCATTATTCCTTCTAAATTCGTTATATTATAGTCTCTATTGTTATTTAGTCCTTAGCTGGTTTTATTTAGACTATAGTAATTTTAATCTCTATTAGTACTTTAGTTTAGACATAAGCTTTTTTAACATTTACTATTTGTTATTTATATTCTTTGATAAAATGTCTTTACTTTCTGCATCTAAGGCATGCCTTGCGCGCATATTGGTTTATTCATTCCTTAATATATTTATCCTGTTTTCTTTTATTAATTTATACGTTCTTAATTAATACATGATTGATTTCCATTATATTATAGGTTTATATATTCTTTTTATTTTATTATAGTATATAGATTACTAGCTTAGCGTTGTTCTTCTTTTCTTATTCTTTCTAATACTAATAGTTATTAATTATTACTACTTGTTTAATAATTCCTAGAAGTATACTAAGTTATTTTTCTCATAAAATTTCATTCTTAATCCTATTTTTTAGTCCTGTATAGTATATTATTACTAATAGTTAGTCTGCCTAATTAAGTCGTAATTAGATTTATTTAAACTCTACTGTATAGTTAGCTGCTGATGTTTGTTACTTAAGTTATTAAAGCTTTTAAATTACCTCTATTTCTTTATTAATTTTGCTGAAGACTATAATTAACTCTTTCTTAAACATTTCATAGTTCTTAAAAGTTCTTTTAATATTATTATTGTAGTTTGTGAGTTCTGTTAATCCCATGTTAGAGTCTCCTTTAGCTAAGTAGTTTTTTATAAATAGTTTAAACTATTTTATAGCCTTTCTTATTATGTTTATACTAGCTGCTAGGATTCGATCTTAGTCAGTTATAAATAAGGCTTAATTAAACTAATAATATAGGTCTATTACGGCCATAAACGCCTTAAGCTTATCCTAATTTCTGTTGAATTTAAAAGGCAGTTAGATTTTCACGGTTCTCTTTCTTCTATTTCTTACTACTTTAACCTGTTATTATATACTAATTATGGCATTACATAACTCTATAATAGCTGTTTTTTATTCCTGGATAATCTATTATGCGCTCTTAGTTCCTTCTAATATACTTTTAGTAGTAGATAAAAGTCCTGCTATAACTTCTTCTTTACTATTACTATTACTTAATAAATAAAGTTTCTATTTATCCTTATAATAAATTATTATAGACTATAATTAGAAATTTGTTTATTAGAATCAATCCAACGTCCTCTTCTACACTTTAAAAGGGTAGTTATAATGTTATAAGTTACTTTAACTTAATAGTATATTTCACGTTAGTAACTCTACCCTAACTAATTACTTAATAAGTTTCTAGTTCTTTCCGTATTTGGAATAGATAGCTTTAGGTTTAATAGAATAGAGTTTGTGCTTTATCGCAAGGTAAAAAGAGGGTATATAATAGATTTAATAAGATAGTATCAAACTATTTCACTCAAGTTCAAGTCTCAACTTAGAGAGAAAATCTCGATTTTAGAGTAACTATAAAGAATCCAAAATATCTCGGAGCTAGTCCATGCCTCATACTTATAGAAAATCCTTCATGCGTACATTGTATACCTCTGTGCAGTATATTAGATACCGCTAGAGAAGATGAGAGTGATGAGTCCCTTATCTGTCTTATCTGCCTCATCTGCCAAGACCCTGTCCTGGTCACGTGCGTGACTACTCCCAATCCACTGGCATGGTTCCGTATTTCTGTCCTCGCTTCTTGGCTCGTACTTTAGCCTGTGCCAAAGCGTCCTGTGTGCGTTTGCAATTCTTTCTTTCCAGCTCAAACATACGTTTCCATTCCAAGGCTTTATTGGCTGTTATCGCTAGTTCCCTCAGCTCCTCGGGTGCAGTTGCCTTACTGTTACCGTCCATAACAGCTATATTATTTACTAATAGATTTACTTCCTTCTTACTATAAGTATAGTATCTCTAAAGATGCTGCTATTAATAAGACGAATTATAATACTTAAAAAGCTTTTTACACATATTATAGAGTTAGTAGTTTTGTATTATTACTAAGTGTAGCAAAGCTTCTTGCTATTTAAATAGAAGGGGGAGAAGTTTTTAGTTCAAAACCTTACCAAAATAGTACCGAGGTTTCTTGCGTTCTTATTGGTCTGAAAAACCTGCATTACATGGTTAGGTTATAGTTATTCCACGCCAGAGAAACACCAAATTACTGCTACTTATTACTACTATGCTTATTTTCTCACGCAGCTTGTAGCTTCTCTAATGTAGCTACTTTTATACTGCTTCTCTAACACTACTTCTCTAACACTGCTTCTCTTATACTGCTTTTCTAATGCTGCTTTTCTCGTGCTACTTCTCTCACACTACTATTCAGCTCTACCAAGACCTTTACTAACCTGTTTACTTCTCTATATCTAGGCCTACACCAAGCTGCCCCTAGAGCTCTACATTGAATTCAAATCACGCTTCCTGCAGGGGAAGGGGGGTCCAAGGGGGTCTCCCCCTTGATATACATTAAATTCAATTCAAATTACGCTCTCTGCAGGGAAAGGGGGGTTCAAGGGAGTCTCCCCCTTAATAGCTAAATCTAATTCAATATAGAAGCCAATTACAATTTGTTACCGTAAATTGAGCTTGTTGTGCGGCTGAGAGACTGAACAAGATTGCATTAAGGACCTGAGAATCTAGAGGGCAAGAAGAGTCTATATACAGCAAAGAATTGCCAAGCCGGCTAATAGTATGTCCGACCAGGAGGTCGCTCTCACGGCAACACAATTTGATGTAAGAGCCAATTCTAATTCGATGTAGAAGCCAATTACAATTTGATATAAGAGCCAATTCTAATTCGATGTAGAAGCCAATTCCAATTTGATGTAAGAGCCAATTCTAATTCGATGTAAAAGCCAATTCCAATTTAATTTAGGAGCCAATTCTAATTCGATGTAGAAGCCAATTCCAATTTTCGTCCCACTCCTCTCTTCGTCCCACTCCTCTCTTCGTCCCACTCCTCTCCTTCGCCGTAGTTTTCTCTTCGTCGCACTGTCTTCAATGCAATCTCTTCGCTGATAGCTTAGACTTAACCGAAGATATAACTTAACCTTTAACCGAGAATGTAGCTTAATCTTAACCGAGGATGTAGCTTAATCTTAACCGAGGATGTAA
>ML994626.1:864904-896209 GCA_010093925.1 Zopfia rhizophila CBS 207.26
GCAGTTTCTCTTCTCGTCGCAGTTTTCAGTTTCTCTTCTCGCAGTTTCTCTTCTCGTCGCAGTTTCTCTTCTCGTCGCAGTTTCTCTTTCTCGTCGCAGTTTCTCTTCTCGTCGCAGTTTCTCTTCTCGTCGCAGTTTCTCTTCTCGTCGCAGTTTCTCTTCTCGTCGCAGTTTCTCTTCTCGTCGCAGTTTCTCTTCTCGTCGCAGTTTCTCTTTTCGTCCCATTCTCTTCGTCGCGGTCTTTCGGCGCAATGTCTTCGGCGCAATCCCCTTGTCGCAGTCCCTTCATCAACGTCTCTCCGTCGTGGTAATCTCTTCGTCCCGGCAGTCTCTTTGTCCCACTCCTCTCTTCGTCCCACTCCTCTCTTCGTCCCACTCCTCTTCTCGTCCCACTCCTCTCTTCGTCCCACTCCTCTCTCGTTCCCACTCCTCTCTTCGTCCCCACTCCTCTCTTCGTCCCACTCCTCTCTTCGTCCCACTCTCTCTTCGTCCCACTCGTCCCACTCCTCTCTTCGTCCCACTCCTCTCTTCGTCTGCTCTTCTCTTTGACGCTGCTCTTCTCTTTGACGCTGCTCTTCTCTTTGACGCTGCTCTTCTCTTTGACGCTGCTCTTCTCTTTGACGCTGCTTCTCGCACGCTGCTTCTCTCCCGCTGCTTATCTCCCGCTGCTCATCTCCCGCTGCTCATCTCCCGCTGCTTCTCTCCCGCTACTTCTCTGTGACTACTCTTTTTACGTAGCTTTTCTTACACTACTTGTTGCTAAGCGTAGCGAAGTCCTCTAACATTTATGTTAGCTTTAGTATTCTAACTATTATCCTTACTTAATATAATAGTATATTTAGTAAAGTACATAATTTTATAATAAAAGTTAAAGAAAACTATAATTTAAGGAATATAAATTCTTTAAATAAATTATATAAATATATTTTAATACTAGTTACTAGTATTTATTAAAGCTTTTTATTATATAACATATAAGCTTATTTAGCAAACAGCTAATTTTTACACTAAATAATATAATAATAAAAGTAGCTATTAACTTAAAATTTTAATATATTATACTATTATATAATTAAAACATGGTGTTAAAGTTTTATTAAAAAGTATTTAAAATTAATTAAATTATATTTACTTAATTATTTAAAATTTTATATTAATACCAATATTAGTTATAAATTTAAATTTTAAGTTTTAAACTTAAGTAAACTTTTATTACTAATAAAATAAAGTATAAAAATTAATATTTTATATACTATATTTTTTATTTTAATTGTTAAGTAACAAAAGCTTAAAAAAGGTAATATGTAATAATTTAATAACTTTTAAACATTTTGGTTTAAACAATTAAAAATAAATTGCTTTAATATAAATTTATTAGAATTTCGAAATCTAAATGATTACATTAAGTATTGTAAGTTTTATTAACTTTTTAGAAAAGTGTGCGGCAGGTGAGCCCGTGCGTCAGACGATGACATACTCTACACAGCAGAGGTAAAGTACATGACTAGTTCAAACCCTCCTTTCGGTACGTCTACGCTTCCTCTGTCTGCTCAGCATCCTCAACAGGCAGCGTCGCCGTTGCAGTAACACTCAGCGTCGGAACTGTCCAAGTCGCATTCAGTCCCGTCGGACGCAATGTTCCAATAGTCCCAATATCACCCCCGGTAGCCGCGGCAAAACCAACCCCATCGCCCATGGTTAATTCCGCAGAAGCGATGCTTGCGGCGACTGCGGTGATCGCAGCAGCTTTCATGTCATCGATACCAATCGCCTCTGCCTCATCCGTGTAAATTGCAACACGGCCGCTAGATGTAGATGATGCGGAAGAGGATGAGCCTTTGGTTGTGAGGGTGCAGAGTGTTGAGGAGCAGGATGCGGATGATGTAATGGACATGGAAGATGAAGAAACGGAGCGGGAAACAGATGCTGAAGTGATACCCGAAGAAGCTACGGATGACTTTGAGGCTGAGGCAGAAGATACTGCCCTACTGCTATTTGGAGCCTGGGTACTTGATGGTCGGGAAGGAGTTTCAGAGCTCTTCGGTGGATCGGCAGCCTTGGTACTCTTTGGTGGATCGGCAGCCTTAGTACTCTTTGGCGGATCGGCAGGTTTTTGCGTCTTCGGGGGCTTCGGTTTTGCAGCAGCTCGCTTTTCACCTGCAGCCGGAGCCGGGATTCCAGCGGGAGCATTAACTTTTACTGGGTTGCCAGTGCTCCATTTATACTCGTCGAAGTACATTGTAATGCACCAATACAAGATATTCTCCACATTTCTGGTTGCTAGCGCGTTTCCCTTCTGTTTGGCGAGCTTTGTTGTCCATTCCCATGTGTATGCTGCACCGTCGGGGCCGCCGGCGATTTCCTGGTCCTTGACTAGTGAATCAAGTCAATTTGTTGCTAAGGGGAGGCATGCAAAATAGGGAAGAGACTTACTCTCATTCTTCTTGGGGTTGAACAAATGGGTGTGTTGGAATTCATGGAACCACTTGGTTCCAAACTTGCGACCGAAAGCAGAGACGTGGAAGTCCTCGGTCACACCGCCTGAAGCATAATTTTTGAACTTGGCAGGAAGATTCTTTTTATCCAAATCCCAAATTTGCGGCTGGCCATCCTTTTCGAGTTCGGCCTGAATGTCGAAATATGCCTTGCAGAACGTGATTCTACGGTGGTGGTCAGCTAATGACAGGAAGGTAGGTCTCTAAAGGTAGTTTTACCGCTCCTGTCTCTTGTCCGTGTCATCGTTGATAAAAGTCACAGCACTTTTCCGCCCCTTGCACGGCTTTCCACCTTTCTTCTGAATCCACTCCTTTCTATCGGTATCATAAAGCCACTTATAGCTTGGACCTTTCAATTTCGGTTCGGTGGGAGGTTTACCCGCAGCACCTTGGTCGTTCTCCTCCTTCAACCAGTCATCATTGCAATGAATGATCAAGTCCGGTCTCCTGGATTTCATCATCCGGGAAAGAGATTCCTGCACAAGCTTAAGATTAGACACATGTTTTGGTGCCTCCGTCATGAAGTTGTCCTTTGTCAGTTCGCCGAACAGCTGAAAATAAGTCTTCTTTATCCTCGACCAGTCCTTCACATCCATGTTGGGTTTGCTAGCCTCCGGACTACCGGCTAGTTGCCAA
Organism: Zopfia rhizophila CBS 207.26; assembly: GCA_010093925.1. Lineage (NCBI taxonomy): Eukaryota > Fungi > Ascomycota > Dothideomycetes > Zopfiaceae > Zopfia > Zopfia rhizophila. Next base: position 868,036 of record ML994626.1, read on the forward strand.
TTTATTTGCTCAACTACCTTGTCAAGAGCATCTTTCCCTGATTTTGCCATGTCGGGCATCAAGTCCATGCTCTTTTCAAGATATTGCTTTGCAGTCAGTTTGCCATACTTGGTGTTGCATGATGCGTCGAAGGACAAGGCTCGCTTTGCGAGCTGGGTTGATGGAAGTGCATCTACACCGGTTAAGAGCAATAGGCTGGCGCAGAGAAATTCGAAGTTGAAGATCCGCATCGTTGAGGTCAACAATATGTAAATGTCCTGCAATACGGTGAGTAAATGGTTGAGGCCACCACATCCCAGAAGCCATATGGCTGGGCCGGGATTGAGTCTCATGCCTCACCTTTAACGCCCAGGAAAGAATCGAATGAAGAAGTGTTTTAATTTCTCAAATGTATCCCAGGCTAACCAATGACAAAGACTTGGGTTTTTTAAAAGAATGCAAAAGATAAGGCTCAATACTTAATCTCAAGATGGTAAAGAATGACGAAATGCCAAAGGCAATAGAAAGAAAGAGCGACAGTCTTGAACGACTGAATGTGAGAATACTGAACTGACGAAATCTTGACATGATATATGTACGGCCTCGGACCTGAGAATTACGTGGGGTCCATGTTTCGAAGGAATCTGCGAGTGTAACCCGGGACCGGAATGATCCCTAATCAATGCAGGGCTAATCAATGCAGGGCTATGCCTATGGGAAGAGTACAGAGCCTCATGGACACCGTTCGCCGTCATCTCATACCCGTTCGGGTGATTCATCGTGATATTTCGCAAATAAGTATATGAACACGTGTTCCAGACAGGAGAGTAAGCTGCGCCTCTCGTCTTACCATTCTCCGATCCGCCAATGAGCTTTATCCGCCCCACCCAGAAAGGTCCACAAAAAACTTAGTCATTGATGCAACGGAAATTAATGTCTTTCTTTTCTTGGGTACGGACGGTTTTTTCTTCAGTCGGGGAGATTTCATAGCGTTGGCTCGCATGATGACGACTTTTCGTAGGATGAAACTAACTACTCCACTGTTCGTATATGTTAACCGGTAAGGTAGGCACGTTTTTCTTATCTTGAAACCTGATATAGAATTATTAGCCGTCATTTTCAAACGGAAAAACCTAGGGCTTGCCTTGTGCCTCCTTGCGTTCGCTTCTAGCACCAGACACAAAGATCATGCGACGGAAAACATCATGTAGCTTTTTTTTTTTTCCTTCTAGAATTTTGTGGGATGAAACTGAACAAGAAATATCCCACATCTAAAACCCCATCTCCTCAGAACTTTCATCATTATCATCATCATCACCACCACCACCACCACCACCACCATCTTTCGCCGCTAGCGTGGTTGGTACATGCAATGCTATTTCATGAAGCGTGAAGGTACTGGAATCAACCGTAGGACATGCCAGACCCAATGTTTGGCCAAGATGCCCGGTAACATTATAACTGTCGGCCAAGAAGTTCCTTAGCCATACTTGTCGTTGAAGAAGGCCAGTCCATTGAAGAAGAAGAATGCAGGTCCCCGCAGAATACTGATCTTCTTTCCAGAAGGGGCCGAAAGGGTCTACGACAAGCTGTTCATCTGAATGGCTCATCGCTATTTCCATAGTGCTGCCTTCAGTTAGCCGACGAACCAATTGTGTAGAATTTGAACGGACCTTTTGAACTTATGGAGATATCGGAGAAAGGCATTCTTCTCTGCTGAGTTGATCTTACCCAATAAGGGAAATTCGACCATTTCCAAGATCTTATTGCTTCCCAATAGCAGAGAGCTGTCAGTTGCGAACGAGGTGGCCAGCAAATCCGAGGGTTCGTTCATCGGAAAAACTTCCTTGAAGGCTAATCGTGTTTTGAACTGTAGAGAACTCGATTTGTCGTACCAAACTGGATCTAGTTAGTAGGTGTATTTATCTGTAGCTGCAGCAATTAATTTATTACCTGTCATAAGCTTCAAGTTTCGATCATCACCTTCTTCCAAACCCCAATAAAGTGATCGAATTCCGGGTTGTTGTCGCATCACATTGCACATCCCATCCGTTATCTCCGGATCCAGTTCTTTGAAAGCACGGGGAAGTCTGAGGTGAATGACGTCTACCCAGGATTCTATACCGCATGATGGGAACGGAACATCCCGGTCGCGGAAAAACCAAGAATCGTCTGCGAGAGACAACATGGGTCTGAATGTTAGGGAAACAGGGTATGCATCATCGTCAGGAAATGAAGTATGATCAGGTTGTAAGGAACCATAACACCAGGGATCCGCTTTGAGAAGACCTGGGATTGATTTAGGGGGAGTCACGATGGCTGGATCTTGATGTTGATGTCGAGTGCAGGGTATCAATTGAAGCTGAAACTCCTCGTGCTGCGTAGGTTCCACTGGTACAAGAAAATTACCGGAAGCTTTCGCAGAGGGTTTGAGAGGTGCGATTAACCCGAAGAAGGCAATATTGTCGTTACTCGTACCCCCGTACAGTTTCTCCACGATGTCTTTCTCTTGCCATAAACCGAAGTTTCCAGGTGACTGCATCCAGTGCTCGGTAAACTCGACCTTCACTTTTTCCGCGATTTTGCCTGGGAAATGGAAAACATGGACACTCAAGTTTGCTCCACTCTGGAGAGCCTCGTCTGATATTTCTGACAGAAAAAAGGGCTGCGGTGGACGCTCCATGAATGGAATCATCATGCCGACCCCCAACGACTTTTGGTAAAAGTCGGAACGACTTTGGGCATCTTTCCAAGCTGGTTTAATTAGATCAGCAATATCCTTGAAATTGATTAAGAGGGGAAAACTCACTCAGAAATATCCACAAGGAATTCCTCTCAAGGTTTTGAGACGTATACACATTGACTATACCGTCTCGATGAAGAACGTATTGAAGCATCGCATGCCATTCTCGGCTAGAAACGGTATCGGGATCCCCGAGAGAAATTCCGTCGAGCAGGAATAACTGAATTGCATCAAGAAGTGGCATTGTGAAGATCAGTATACTTGCGAGGAGGATGCTCGGACGAGGATTAGTGGGGGAAATACGACATTATCAGCTCGGAAATTCGCAATGTGAGATGTGGTGGATCGTGCGTCTATGTAAGCCTAACTCACAAAACCATTGGCGCATATTGTAAATCATGCGATTACGTGAAGAATAAGTAGAGGCACATGAATGGAGTCGCGATGAAGATAGCTAGGGAGTGTGCGGCAAATTTGACTGGGGGAGCGCGTCCGATGTCCTAGGTACCTAGACCTCTGAGCACGTGCTATTTCACGTGCTTCCTCATGTTTAGATTGATTAACGTTCTACTATCATCAGTTCATCTGAGAATAGACATAATCAATAGACTTTACTACCTCACGAGAGGATTGAACTGTTGTAACGCATTACGACTACTCAATGTTATTTATACACGTGATCAGGTGAAAAATGCCGGCGGCATAAAATGAGGGACTCTGAATGCGTCTACCATTTCTATGATAGATAATTCGATAATTCAATTCCTGAAACAGGAGATATTATAATCATAGATGATTTGTATGAAAGAGCATCCCGCTACGCGCCGGTGGCTGAGTGACAGCTGGCGAAGCCTGATACACGAGAGAATGCGGAACCCCACCTATGTATGGAACAACTAGCACATGAAATCCATCATCCTGTATTGCTGAGTATTATCGCAGATTGAAAACTAAAGATTCCAGTAACGTCCCAGTCTAGAGATCTCCAGACAAACATTTCCCTAGTGCACAAGAGACTGGAGAGTAGGTTTCATGAGTTGGAATCTCAGCCTCATGCCCTGTTCATAACCCCACCCCAGGGGCGGGAACTTGGCGTGAAAACTTACCTACACACTTCTGCCTCGCTTGCCACTTCCACACCTCCCAACCTTCAAAATCCTCTCTTCCATCCGAGCGCTATGTAGCGCAATAACGCAATTCTACCGCAATGGTCTCACTGAATTATCAGCGGGGAATAGAGAGGTTGATGAATCACGGTATCAGTCTGTTGTTAAGTCACTTGTGCGCGGGCTGGAGAGGCTGGCCCTAAGAAATGTGTATAACATCATATTTGTCCATGGCCTTATGGGCTATCCACAGACAACTTAGGAAGGGAAACTACCCTAAAGCCAACAAAGCCTACAAAGGCGCCAATGACTGCTGTGGATACGCAAGACATGAGTGTGAAGAAACAGAAGTGCTTTTTCTGAACCTTCAGATCCATATCATCGGAGCCATCGAAGTCCACGCGTGTGTTTTTGGGTGGAGACGCCTTCCAAAATACATCCTAACGCTCGAATCTATATGTATGGGTTACAATGCGAACGTCATCTGTTTCTTTCAGGTGAACAGCTAGAATAGTATCCTCGAGCACAGTCAGACTCTGCGTGCTCGAGTGGAGCGAGTGTCGAAGAAGTGGTATATGATGGCTCTTCTGTCACCGAGTAGCACCTCGGCATGTCTATGCAATCAGGCCCTCATCACATTTAGGCCCCTCTGTCACATTTACACCCTCATCACATGAGGCCCTTATCACATCGCGCCTCCAACACATCAGGCCCTCACTGCGTCAGCAGGTTGTACTCTCTTACGTACAATCCACCTCGATTGTGTATATAGATCGAGTCTTCCACTCATTCAATTAATTATGGGTTGCTACAATGATTCCCTGCATTCGGTTACATCTTCACGAGGGATGGAAACAATGTATCCTGATCACATATAGAAACCCATTAATTTTTGTTGTCCATAGCCTAGGAGGTATCGTTGTCTAAGATGTATGAAATCTTGGCTTGCCGCACAAATATCAGCTCAATGGTTGATGTTATTCGCCAGCCACTTCACCTTTCTCGGCCACCTTGCGAACCAACCAAGTTTCTAATCTTCTCCAGAACCCCGCATCACACAAGAAGCGACGCTTCGGGTTAGGGTCAGGTCGCATCGAAATTAGCGAAAGCGGTACTTCTTATTCTAACAAAGACCTAGTCAAGGCTTTAGAGGTCAACAGTGAAGTTCTCGATCGCATTCATTCCGATTCCCTAGCGGATGTTTGCAAATGTGCAATCAAGCTACACTCATTTCCAGATTCCCGTGGAATCTCGGGAATACAAGGTGTCGATGAAAAGGTAACCGAAGCTCCCTCGCGCCATTAGATTGTTAATTACGTTCCAAGGTCGCTGATAACTTCTCTCCAAGCCTGATTATCCTGAGAAGGTAGCGACAGTGGAACCATCGATGCAGATCCATGGGCATGATGAAATACTCCAGTCGTGAGGGTTCAGGCCCTAGAGCTGTTTCAGGTGTTCTCAAAAGTTTCATACGGCAATACTTATCTGGAATGACCAGAACTCAAACATCGGATACTGAGCCTTTGAGCGCGTAGTCATCTCTTCTCAGCGAGTGGGGTCTCATAAAGGAGTAATTATTGTTCCCAGCGACCCAGGCGCGCAAAAGTTCTAAACTAATTGCGAATGCTCCTGGCATGAGCACTTCTGATGCTTCTCGGAGCAAACGAGATACCACTGTCTGTTCATTCCACTCAGTAGTCCTGTTTACCTACATGGATTAATACTGACTCTTTTGTTCCGGCCTCCAGAACTTACAGACAGAATATGCCACTTGAGGCTCTTGCTTCAGCTTATAAGACAGTTCGTCAAAACAGCCCAGTTCGCCACCCTGACCACCTACGGATAGGTACTACATCACCCAAATTTTCTCAAATGGAACAGTGATGAAACAAACCAAAGTCCTCTGTGGATCAGCGGGAACCCTGGGATGGGTAAGGCGGTGCTGTCAAAGTTCCTTCTTGATTATTTCGAAAATGATAAAAGTTTGAAGGGTCACATCATATATTTCATCTCCAGCGAACGTTATGACAGTTGGAGAACCGCCATTTCAATTACCAAGGCCCTAATCCATAGACCTCTCTCTCTCCCTACTAGCTCCCTTGATGCTAAGGAAGCATCTCAAAGAGGATCTCGATGGACACGGGAACAATTCTACAATTGGTTTAGGTTCCTATGGAAGGCATTTATTACCATTATCTAGGATCTTGAATTGGGAAATACATACTGTGTTTTGGATGCTCTCTATGAATGCGAAGAGGAATCGAGAAATGAGCTCATAAACTTGATCGGGAGCTACTTCTCTTGTGATTCCACTAACGATCGCAATCGGAAAGTAGCTCACCGCTTCAAGCTAGTAATCACTAGCCGTCCTCACAAGAGTCTCCAGGTTTGTCTATTCCCATTCATGATTATTCGGCTTAGAGCAGAAGACGAGGGAGATAATCTCAAAGGCAACATTAATCGGTATGTGGAGAGTCAAGTAGAACAACCGGAAAGGCTTACACAATATGCAGATGAGCTGAAAGATGAGGTCCAGAAGCATAACAAGAAGAGCTGACGGCATGCTTTTTTGGGCGTCACGTATGATCAGGATTCTCGAAAGAACTCCCGTAAGGCAGGTACATGACCGCTTGCGAATATTACCTAAAGGAGTCGACAATATCTAGGATCGGGTATTGGAAGAAATTTGGGACGAATCAAAGACAGTGTCATCCTAAATCCTTTAGTGGCTAGTATTTAGTCATAGACCTCTGACGCTGGCTGAACTGGGGTCACGTGTGCCATTGATGAAACTTCGACGCACTGTCGTCTGAGTTCTGCGAGCTGTACGCAGTATAGCAGATGACAGAGATCTGTGCGGTCCGATTCTAAAAGTCCAAAAAAATTCCTCAAACAGGGGGGCTATCTGGTCCAAAAAATGTATGTCGAATTCCAATTTTCCGAATACTCGCCAATGCAATGGGGACAACCCATTTCGAAATAGCTACCGCCTGCCTTAGTTACCTAGCTTTCGAGTTACAACGAGGTCCTATTGATATCCCCGACGCCCGAGGGTCTGATAGGAGAGCTCTAGGACCTACGGAACGCACAAGGGCAAAGTTTGGTGTCCTCTTCAATGACCCTCCATTTCTGCGATGAACCGCCGTTCATTGTCATACTCATGTCTGTCATTCAGCTGCCCAAAATGAGCATTTATGGAAAAGAATACTGAAAAGCTTGGCGCTCAAATCAAAGAGAGGATCCCCTGTTCAAGTAATTGATTGTAGAAAGCGGTAAGAGAGCCACAAGGACAAGATTGCAATAATTGAATTCAGAGGAAACCAAACTCCCCTCCATTTTATTATTTGTAATGGTCTCCCCTTTGCAATGATGTACATCAGAAACGAACAAATTGATGTCAACGCGCAAGGCAATTCTGGGACCACGGCACTCCATTTTGCCTGCGAAGTTGGCCATATTGCGCTAGCCATTCTGCAGCTAGATAATGGCGCAGATGCAAAGACGGTTCAGACTGTAAGAGAACTAAGATATTGGATAGTCGAAAGAAGTTCCACAGCTCTCCATCTCACCACAAGGGATGGTTATGAAAGTATCGTGAGCCTCTTGAGCGAGGTGTGAACACCGACGCGGTTGAGTGATAGTCGACGTACTATCCTGCTAGCAAGGTGGGATGAGAGGAAAGAACATCATTACATCTAGCGACGACTCGGAAATACGAGCAAATTGCACAGATACTCTTGAAATTCGATGCGAATGTCGATGCGATGGCGAGATTGAAACCGCAGCAAAATGCTCATAGGTTGAGCGGTAGACTCCATTGTACGCCGCGATCACTGACGACTGTGTTGTCACGGCCCAATTGCTATCCAATAATAGCAGCAAAGATATTATAGACGAGTTTGGGTGGTTCACAGCACTTTTGGAGCTCATAAGACTTTCCCTTCCCTACTACGCGGTACCCTCCTCGGAGATGGAAGGGTAAAGCCAGAATAGATATAGATCTTCTACGTCAGGTTCCCAAAAACCGGCATCGGCCCTCATATCCTAAGTATGTCATAGAGCACCGTGATGGTGTTATTGATCGGAGAGAGACCATCAAGGTGCTTGCATGCAAACTGCCCATCATGAAATCCAGACATTCCCAAAACCTCCCCTTTGCACTGCAATCGAAAGACACTCCTACCCTGAATCCTCTCAATAATCCGGTTATAAAAATCACAAACAATCAGGTCCAAGCAATGTATGTCCACTACATTATTATCACCGGCGCCGGTCAATGCGGACTTGCCATAGCATCCCGTTTACACGAACAAACTCTGTCCGCGGCTTTTATCGACCACGAGCGTCAACGATACCACCGGATTGGAAAATATGACCCATTATGGACATCAAAATCTACAAAACTGATCGGAACTCTCCCCCAACTTCCCCGTCGACGCTAACGGATAACAATGCGGTTGAGAAGAGAGTAAGAAAGAGAATAGTATCTATATGTTAGCTAGATGTCGAAGGAAAGGAGAGGTTGGCCCGATGGAAAAGATTGTTCGAGGCCTTCAGTATCAGGCACTTGAGTGGCCCGTTGTTCTTCCATGTTGATCCTGCGGATAGAGATGCGCTGTTGAGATATACGTATGAGAATCGGAGGGAGAGTGAGTTGCAGGGTCTAGCGGGATGTGTAGGGAAGGAAGTGAAGTAAGCATCAGAAGAAAAGGAAAAGGAATGGAATTGGAAAGATGTGAGTGAACTTTAGATTCTTATGAGACATGGACAGAAATACATAGAAACAAAACCGACAACTTACTTAGCTCTCAGCAGGACCAATCGTTGATGAGACGGATCGAAAAGATTACTTTGCCGCTTCAAGAGATTTGTTCGCTGCTCATTGCCGTGATGTCGTCGATCGTTACGGGCTTTATACTGAATTGATATCACAAAAACAGATAAAAGATATCCACTTTGGGCCTCTTAATCGCTTCACAACAATCCAACATCATGAACCACTTTGGGTTGAATTGACGGATGATGACGAGACTGTGTTTAAGGTTGAAAATAATAAAGGTACTCAATACGTGCGTACCGTGACCCTCACAGTCGGTCTAAGAAATGCCCCCCTCTATTCCTCCAATTCCAGGCCTTGGGGCGGCTTTTAGTCAGGAGAGCCATTACCACACTATGCATATCAAAGTATTTCCACCACACTAAGTGAGTTAAAGGTAAGAGCTGAGAAAGGGGCGAATATGTTAGTAGTTGGAGGCTTAACCAGCGTACGGCTCGCAGATCTGGCCATTCGCAGAGGCGTCTCCAAAGTTTGGATGCTGGTGCGAAGCGATCTGAATGTCAAGTGTTTCGGTGTGGGTTTGGATTGGGTAGGAAAATTCGAATGTAAATCAGGCCGTTTCCTGGTCCGCTGACACCGATGAAGGTGAGTGGCAATGAAAGCATAAATGAACACTATTCAAATGCCAACTAACACAAATCTAGAATGATTGGAGATGCTGATCCAAGCTCCCAATGGAGGCAGCATAACACCTCGATACCGCAAGATTCTCAACGCACATATCGCGAAAGGAAAGGTATCCCTATACACGCATACTGTTATCGATTCTTTGGCTTGGGATTCCACATCGCAAGCTTGGTACAGAATTGAGACTTCTCCTGAGCTTGACCCCCTCATTACCCTCTATCGTCTATATCATTTTTGCAACAGGCATCCAAACAGACTTTACGGCCATCCCTTTTCTCGAAAATTACAAAGACAACACCCTATCAGAGGTTTTGATGGTCTTCCATATCTCAGAGACAATCTCATGTGGTGCAACGATGTACCGCTGTTCGTGACAGGAGGCTGGTAGGTCCCGGCGCCCCGAATCTGATGGGTGCGCGTGCGGGCGCTGAGAGGATTGCTTGGAATGCCTTCTATTTGTTGCAGAAGAGATATCACAGACGGTGCAGTAGTGTGAATTCAAGCAGAAACAAGATGAAGGCCGAGAAGACAAATGGCATGTTGAATTATGCAAGTGCAAGACCGAATCGGTTTGACAGCTTGGTTGACTTGACTTCGGCGTAGACAAGGAAATCATAAAATTGAATTCTAATTTCATGCTAACAGTCCCCTATCGAACTCTAAATAGAATACTCCGCACTTAACTCGTAGATAAAATAGAACTAGAAGATACGTGTATAATTTGTATAAGTTCGCGCATTATATAAGAGGAGTCAGAGATGAGCCCTAATTCTAGGCTATAACCCTTTATTAAGTGTTATATAGAATCGGCGGTAGTCAATTCCCAAATAAGGTACAACTGGAAGATATAGATTCTATCCATAATAAATATATGTATTGTATAATAAAGATTAAAATTACATTCTGTAATAAAATATAATATTTGATGAAATTCTATACTGAACTAGCTATATTTAACCCATAGATAATGTAAATCTAGAATATATAGGTATCATTTATGTTAAGTTAGCGCACTGTGGGATAAATATCAGAGAAAAGGCGAAGTTCATAATAATGGTCTGTTTATACTATAAAAAAAATCGAGTAGTTGCGTTTTCAAATCAATCGTAATGTCATGAATGCTCTACCACCAAGATTTTAAGCTCACAATTTAGCGTGCACGATATGACAAATGAACGGATATATTCATCTTCAGTCTACAACAAAAGCTCTCCTGATGTAAACATATTCGCCAATCATTTACTTGCCCAAAACATAAATCTCAGCATTTGACTGCGTGTCGCTAGTCATATACAATCTCCCGCTCTTGTCAAAATTCAAACCGGCCGGCCTGAAGCAGCCAGAACTCATGGCAGGTCCGTTACCCACACACCCCGTGACATCCGGGTTCCACATAATGTCTTCAAAACCTTTATTGCTTGAAACGTCGGCGACAGGCCTGTAATTACCATCCGCACCCTTGGTAAATGGGACATTAATCAATTTGAATCCAGTAGTAGGCTGCCTGTTCCACGAGCCATGGAAGGTGATGTACAAATTCTTGTTCTCAGCATCGAATTTCAAGTCAATAGGGGCGGAGTGAGCTTGGAAGCCGAGAGAAGCGGGCACGCTCTTAGCCGCACAGTCGGCGTCCTTGAAGGTGGTATTCGGTTGAAGAAGGAATTGATCGCCGACTTTGAACGTGGCATCCCTGATAACACTGGGCTCCCACACCGTAAAGCATGTTGGATAACCGAACCATTTTGTGTTTTCTTTGGTCGCATCCCCAATGTAGTGGAGTTCTTCGGCCGGGTTGTCGATGTGGATGTCGGTATTTTGGTTGTTGACTCGGCGAGTAAATTGATCGCCACTATTCTCGACACCCCAAAGGCTAGAGCAGCATTAGATAAGGAGAAAATAAGAGGTTTGAATGCATTTCAACTTACTGTTCGTTGAGGTCAAACGTAATGCCGACGTCGTTTCGCATGCCATATCCAACTAACCACCCATCATTAACCCAGTTATACCCTCCACTAGGAACCTTGTCCATGTCGAAGCCCCTGACAACGGAACGGCCAGTTTTAGGATTTATAGTAGGCTGGTCGGTGTTTTCAGCGGAACCATGAGAAACCATCAAGAAGTTCTTTGATGGGTGCATGGCCAGTGTTCGAGTGGTGTGAATACCAGTGAACATGCCCTTCACAACGACCGAAGACGATCCGCTAATGGCACCTGCAGTAGCATCATACGTCCATTTGTAGACCTGGTTTGCCGAGCTGGCATACAGAGTCTTTCCATCCTTGCTGAAGGCAATGCCGTGGTTCAGGTTGGTCTGGGAAATCAACATCTTCGTCGATGTAACGCAGCCGTCTGCGTTCATACCGTGGATCGAAATTCCCTTTCCGGCCTGAACAACTAACATGTTGCCTGCAGTATCGAACTCAATGGAACGGGGAGCGCTCAAGCCACCGACGACTTTTACGGCTTTCCATCCGGTAGCCAGCCTGTTCTGGAATGCTGGACTGGCACCATTGGGACAGGAACTAGGGATGGCCGCCTTCGCTGGTGCCGCTGAAACCGTCGCAGATGCACGTGCGGTAGACGTTCCCGGGCGGATTGATGTCACGAATGCACTGGTTGCCGGTTGAGAGGGAGCCGCAGAGCTTGGGGCCGGAGCCTGGCTGGAAGCGCCAGGGGCGGGCGCGACAGCAACCTGGGCGGCCCAAGTAGCAAATTTACTGCTTCGTGCTCCGTTCAGATCATGGGTCCACTTGCCGTACTCTTGATGAATATTGAACGAAGACTGGTTGTTCGCCGGCTCGTTGACAGCGGAACCTCCCTTCGCCCAGGCAAACTCTGCCGTTCCGGTTCCATTCAAGCCAACATCGTTTCCTTCGCCATCTTGCCACCTTGTGACTCCTTTGATTAGGAGTGTCACCGTAAAGTGTGTCGCGTTCGTACCGGAACCTTTCAAGAGGGTGTAAGTAGCTCCGTCATACGGTTGTGGCAAGCCCAGGCCGCTGTAGAATGTCAGCCTTTATGCTGTGAGAAGAGGAGATCGTAAGAAACAACATACGTGCCGTATCTTGATGAGTGCACAACATTATTTCCATTTGTCCATGTCACTGTCAAAGGATTGAAGATCATGTGGCCTCCCCATGCGAATCCCAACCAAGGGTTTGTCTTCGGACTGACGATCTGAAGAATGGCATCGTATGCAGCATCTACCTTCTCAGGAAGTGCAATGCTGAACGAAGCGCCGTTCTCGGGGCTCGAGTAGGTCTGAAAGTCAATGCCCGTAACGGAGTCGTGATACTTCACTGATTGCGCTTGTGCATGGACTAAAATTTACTTTGTTAGCAGGCGATAGTTTAGAGATACAGAGAAGAGTACCTACCAGCACTCGCCAGCGCTGCAGCACTACCTACCAATTCAACTGTACGCATGATAACCGAGAAGGTAACTTTCGACTTCGAAAATTCGGAATCCAGGCGACGGCTCAATCGCAGACGGGCACGCTCTGCTTTTTACCTGGGTCTAAAAGCGCCGCACGGTACCCGGCGAAACCAAACATATTATTTCCAAAGACCAATTTAATATGCACAATGTGCCGATGTCCCTGGGGCAAAGAGCCTGCGAAGACAGCAAACTCTGTTCATAGGACATTGTTAATATGTCTAATCTGCCGAAGTCTCCGCTATAGATGAGCAGAATTTGGGTGCTGGGAAGCAACGCGTGCTTTCAGAGCATGATATGAGGCGAGGATATCTTCTAAATTGGAAATCTACTTAGGATATTCTGGCTGCGCGGTCCAAGGGATCGATGCCAGGGGTCGGCCAATGGGAATAAGGTCATTACCCGGAACCCTAGAATTGTTTCAGATGGAAATCTGGGGTTCCGGCAAATAAGCTTGCGGGGAGATAGTGAACTTCAAATACATTTAGATTCGCTATGATTCGTTTCCTAGGGTAAATGCGTCGTAATAATTGCGAGTGTATCGCGGATATAGCCTCTAGACAACGATTACAGTGTTTCGATCAATCTCCTAACATGCAGGGGCGGGGCGAGATGAGCCCAATCAGATCTACGGTTTGCAATGATGATAATGCGAGGTAAGCAAGGGTTGAGTTTTCTAGAATCGCTCTATGGTCACGAGTGTAAGTATTGCCGTCGAAGACCCTCTCTGAATGAACTCATGATTCGCTGCCTTGGAGGTACTGACGTCTGCACATATAATAGAACCCAGAAGTGCTCAAATTCTTACCCAGGCTTGATAATGCCACGTTTCATTAAATGCAAAAGCTGCATGTCTATCTTTGGCATGTGTTGTAGAATCAAGCTTTAATCTGCCACAGTGGGACTCCTATTGGCGAAATCTTAATTTTTCGGCACTTCAGATAAAAAAGAGCTCCATAGATGATTCATGCCTATATATGAGAATATGAAAGACTCTTTCATTGCGCATGACTCTATTTGTCCATCTTGCTGTGCTGGTTTGCAGAGCACTTAGATCTCCTCCTCATCCCGCGATCCTCTTTTCCATGTTAGATAATTGATCGAACCCCTGTCAGGAAAATGGATCCCAAAAAGCTTGCCCCTAAATTGTTGAACAATACCGGGGCTTACAAGTATAGAACAACCGCTTTCTAGAATTGCAGTACGATCGGGTCTTCACATTTTCTTTTATCCTCACTAACAGTGTCGCATCCGCTTGGACTATTTGTCTTGCATTTATCTTGAGATCCTAAAGATATTGCATCCTTAGCCGGAAAAATATTTCCGAGAATGTAGTCGAAGAACCAGTCCAACTTGAGTTGGATGGAGACAGGGCTTCCAACAGTCCGTAATCTACGGCCCGGTTAATCTCAGCGGCCAATTACGGGTCAAAACCGACTTACGTACGTACGGATAAGTAATTTTGAAGCCAATTACGGGCCGTACAGCCGTAGTACGGGTCACGTGCTGGCGTTTTCAACGCTTGAGAGTTCTCCAGAGGGTATATCGAGTGTAGTAAGCGCAGGGAGGCCATTAATGTATGATGTAAGCTCAGTTAAATCACTCTGGACTACGCCGTTGCGCAGCCAGTTCTTTTGTAGTTGCAAGGCCTCGATTGTGGCGCTGCTGAGTGAGTTCCTGTCGTCGGTAACTGTCCTCCTAGCTGCACTAAAAGCTCGCTCACACTCGCAGCTAGTGCATGGGATTAACAGGAAGTCGAGGGCTATCCTAAAGAGAGTAGGATAGTCCTTCCTACCCTCTTTTAGCCACTAGCGAAGCGGCTCGTTAATAAGCTCGTCACCCTTCTCCAGGTCCTCACAAAAAGTGCTGTAATATAGCTCCAATTCATTTGCTCTCCAAGCTCATTTGTAACCCTTATCGCCCGTAAGGATAGTAAAATTGACTGAGAGTGTCCTTGCATATCACTTATTGTAATAGCTGCCGCCAGGAACCTTCTGTCGCGTTAGCAAAGGTTGACTTATCTCATCCTCTTCATCCTCCGCTATATCAAAGTATGTTTTGAAGACTCTCTTCATTAAGGCTTCAGCCTTTTTGTGGTAGGTAGAGAAGTTCTTCTAGTAAGTTTTAAACTAGGCTAATCGGAGGACAGGATGAAGAATCGTCGCGACGGCGTAGTAAAAAGAATTTGGGTTAATTATCAACTTTTCCTAGTACATAGTCAGCTTCTCAGTTTCAAATTTGACAGCGTTTTTTAGAAAAGAGCCGTTTAACTCATCAGCCAGCGTAATAGCCATCTCACAGAGATCCTCATTAAGCTACTGCAAATTCGTAATTGTCTACTATAAGAAGCTAAAACTAGATTTACTCATACTACTCTCAAGACGCTTCGTCATCTCGTAGAAGTTCTCTAAAAAATCTATAAGACATTTAACTTCATCCCACTCTTTATCTAATAGCCTATCAGTAATAGAATTATAACCTAACTCTTTATTCTTATTTTTGTTAGCTAAACTACGCTACTGGTAGGTAAAGCGTTTAATTACATCGTGGAGCTCAAAACAGCGTAAAAACATGAGATAAACTAAGTGCCAGCGAACTCTACCGTCTTTAACTAAATTAAGTATACTAAAGCTCCAAATTGGATCCTCCTTACTTAGGTCCCTCTAGATTACAAGAAATAACTCTTACTGCTTGTGTGAGGATAGCACTGCGTTAATAAAATTATGTAGCTTACTAACTACACTATACTTATAAAATATCTTAAACTAATCTTAGAGAGTAGCTTGAGTTAACTCTTCTTCAAATTTACTAACACCTTTCCTATATATAATGGCTTTAATAATAAGATTAATTATATGGTTAGCGCAGCGAATTTGATTCTCAGCAGTAAGAATAAGTTTAAGTATATTATTAAAGCCTTAGATAAACTCCAAGTCATTATTAGTTACGTTATTACCTATAAAGTAGTGAAATTTTTTAAGAATATTATACTCCTTTATTACTGCCATGGTAACTCGAGCCTGGTTAACGCTAGTATAGTCACCAAAAAGGTTTCTAAATCCTATAAGTAGGTCCTGTTAATCGAAATCGCTATCTAAAATATTAGTAAATATCTTTATGATATAGCAGAGACTTATCTATGAAATACGCCACTATACCTAGAAAGGATAAGTAATTAGGCGAAGTCTAAATATTAACACTAAGGCTTATTTTACTGCGTGAGGAGCTTAATAGCGCACTAATCTCCTTCTTCCTGTCCTTAAGTGCTGATACAATATAGTTTAAAAGAGATATAGGCAATTATAGAAGGGCTGTAAGAAGATTAAGTTAGTTCTAAGTAAGTAAACCTCAAGTTACTGCTAAAGTAGCGTATTTAAAGAATTAATCTTATATAATAACCCAGTTAATAAAGGCCTTCTGTAATGTATCTTCCTGCTAAGGTGTATAAGAAACAGTTCTTTCAGCGCCTGCTACGCTTAGTGCAGCTTACTAAGAATCTATAAGTAATCTAGATAGATCCGGCAGAAGTCCTTCATCTGTGTCAATCCGGTGGTGATTAAGTAAATATCTGGTAATATGAGTAGTTCCGTTAATGATTTTGGCAGCACTAGTTAACCCTTAAAGATAGTAGGCCTTATAAAGCCATAACTTTGTCTTTAAGCTGTTGTCCTCAGTATACTGTAAATCTGCGCTGTATGTATATACCTCTGACCTCTCTCGATTGCCATGAAGTTGACTTTTATGCTTTATGCGATAGCTAATCTGATCTGCCTTCAGCTTCTCCCGACCTTAATGTATGTTGTTCTAGTTGATTTCAAAGTGTAGGCCACAGTTTGCTTGCGAATCATCAGGAAAATTATGCGATTGCAAGCTGATAGAGATGGTAGATGACGGAGTTCTTTTGCAGGATGAGGATTGAGATGACAGAGGCGATGCGGCGCGGGCTTTTTAGAGCCGTTTTGAAGCGGCAGAATGGTAAATCTGGGTACTAGAATTACTAGAAGAAGTTTGGGCGACAGCAATACACCTAGAAGAGCGATTTTGAAGGTATCCGTCTAACGACATTGTCTGCGTTGACGAAATTTTAGAATGAGGGTGCATCTCGAGGTGCTTTTCGAGGTGTCGAGAAAGGCCTGTGCGACATGGATTAACAATCTTCCGGCAGATTGCCTGCAATTTCTCGAGTAGTCCATGTTACCCCAAAAAGTCTATCCGTATAGCAGTCTACCCGTAATTTCTTAGCTTCATGTACGGCCCTACGGCTCAGAATTGGCTATTACGGCCCTACGGCTCACGTGATCCGTAGGTCCGTATTGTACGGAGCCGTACTACGGCCCGTTGGAAGCGCTGGATGGAGATAGCTTGCTCTAGAAACAACATTTATCCCAGTGATTTCACGATTCATCAGCAGAACTAGTTGTAATTAACAATTGGGTACACAGACTTGAATACCTGTATGAGCCACAATAACCATTTCAAGCCCTACCTAGGAAGGTAGTTTTCAAGTCACGTGCCAGGGCTCTTGGCCGATAGAACATGTGGCTCTCACCTTCATACCTGCCATTCAAGGTTCGAGACATCTCTCTCTTCTTGAGCCCGGTATTTTAGCCTGCCGACAGCGGCATGCCGCAAATGCCGATTCATATCCATTAACTACTGTTTCATGCCCAAGACGGAACATCGCAAAGTGGGATCCACGGAAACAGTCCTGGCGGAGTGCCAAGTACTCCTTTCAAAGCTTCCACCACCTGGCCGGCGGATTCTCATATTCCGCGTAGAGGGAATCCACAAATAGCGGATGAGAGTAGTTTCAAGGAGGGCGAAAGGCCGCATGGCACCATCTTGTCGGGTTACCATGAGCTTGGACAATTTTGATTGCTCACAGTTTTAGAATTAGAATTGTGGAAGTATGGTGACAATGAAGTATATGAGAGAGATGAAAATTGGGATGGAGGCCTGGCTTAACATTGAGAATTGTCTATTCAAAGGATGCAAGGTCGTACCACCGTGGATCTATATGCAATGCCGAGACCATAACCAACCCAATCGAACTCCATCGCTATGCACAAATGATTGATGATAATTCCACCCATGCTCCGACTATCCCGTCTGAAGCTAATATGAAGCGATGTAGAAGGATAGTAAAAGAAAGTCACAGATCTATATTCTATACATAAAATGTGAAACGAGTGACTTGACGAAAAGGAATCTCAGAGTGAGTTTGAAAAAGACAAAGCCTCGCCAAGATGCATTGATGGTACGCTCAAAGTGCTTCAAAACTGAACTTAAGGAAAGGATATTTTTTCGATCCATTTAGTCTTCGACATCCTCATCCCGACCCGGATACATGATATCTGCGATCCATACGGCGCGGAGATTATGGTACAGCACAAAGCTCCACATAAGCAGGATAGCAACAGTCAGGCCATTCCCCACAAAGAGAATAATCTCGTCTTGCAAGCTGTTGCCTATGGAAATTGTCGCGATGACGAAGCCCGTGTTCGGGAACACCATGGCCCACCACCCTAGGTGGAAGTATTTTGGTCTGGAATTGAGGACCTTTTTGGTGATTAACGAGTTATAAATGGGGTGGGGGCAGATTGGTGACGTACAGCAACAAACGCAATCATAAAGAACCACATCGCTAGCACCCAAAGAAACAGGGCCGATACCAAAGCCATTGTTCGCAACACAGCGCCATCGAGAAGCTTATCGCTGTTGAAGTCAAAGTCCACGGGTAGAGAGTTGGCCATTCCAATGAAAGCAAGACAAGTGAATGACGGTGGACCAACACCGATGAACATGGCGGGTCGGTGCTCCCGGTTTGGCAACCCAGATTGCATGAGCCGACCAATGTAATGGGCGTACATAACAATAGCGATTGTAAAACCGAGACCTTGACAGCCCATACCCGCAACGAGTATTGGCATTCTGGATTGAATTGGCTGATCCGCGGCAATAACAGAGGCAATGGTACCGGCAAGCATGATTGGGAAGATTGGAAGAAGCCATGAAGGCATCATCTTCTGAAGCATATATGTATGCCCGGCGAAGAGGAAAGAGTATTGAAAAACAGCCAGTGCAAACGTACAGAAGGCATAGACCCAGAATGCGATAGCCATGCTGGTGATGAGCCATCCACGCATTTGATGCTGCTCGTCGTAAGCTTGAACGACGTATTTTTGTGTTCCTGTAATGATTGTCGCGACAGACAGCCAGAAGGTTGGGAAGAACAATCCTTCTCGCTCATGTTTCATTGACTCTTTCATGGAACCGGGAAACTTTGTGAAGCGGACGACCATGGTGATGCAGAGAGTGGCGAACATGATGAGGTTCAGGACATAGAAGATAGCTCCAATGGAGATCAAACCGGGAAAAGCATGAGGCTGGATTGAGATGAGGGTTGCCACGCCTCCCGTGCTCATGGTCAACGTATACCAAGCCCATGTGAAGTGATGAAGCCTCACGCCCAAAGGTAGCTTGGGCTGATTGGCATCCTTCTCATGCGGGTCATGTGGCTTTGAGTGGCTATCTCCTGCTTGTTTCTCCAGATCAACGGACTCGCGAGGAGTATCCGTGGGTGTCTGCTCAACCTCGTGTTCGTCGACCGTGTATGGCCGCTTCCCCTTCAGATCGATTGGGTAGCTCTTATCGTCCGTGTGATAATATGGCTCGCTGATGTATGGTGGTTCTGTATGAACGAATGTGTCGGCTCTTGAGCTCTGGCCGGAGCGGCTACCGTTGGACTTGGGGTCGATCGAGAAGTCGGCGGGTTGATATCGGGAATCCATTGGTAGGGTCCGGGAGGCGGTGACCAGCACCGCGAAGCGTAAAGACGGAAAACGCGAGATGGGCAATGCAACAGGTAATAGTAGCTAAAGAGAAAGGGTAGGTTCAGCTCTAGGCCGCTGGGATAGGAGAGTGGAACCACGAAAAGTTTGGAAGACCCTCATCCTTTTGAGTAAAAATGTCCACTTTCATAACACTGTTTCAACACGGGGAATACTCATGGGTGCTGGGTCATAGCGGCGGTTAGAACAAAGAGACTGATTGAAGATTATCTTATTCCTCTTGGCGGAGGTGAAGTGTTACTTCGATACCTTCTCCTTGTACCCACTGTGAAGCTTCAGATAAGAATTTGTATGGACCAATGCGCACGTACATTTGTTACGGGAGATCCTCGCCTGCTTCAGTCCTTCCAAGAATGTCTTTGCGTCCTTGGCAAGTCTTAATACTGAGGCTGCATCGGGTTGCAATTTCCATAAATAGAGATTCTATTGGTATTAAGATGCTGATCTTCGACGTTGAAGGAGAAAACGCCGCTCCGGTGGAGATGTATCGATTGGAGGACATCGTGTCTGACAAATGTCGACGGTACCCAATGTGTTTTTGCGTTCTGAGGTGTACGTTAGTTCGTGAGATAAAGGAGCACTTGGCGTTCGACCGAGAGGAAATTGTGATTTAACTTTTGCAGCCAAGTTCCAATTAGTTTGATTGCGAGATGCGTCGCGACTATCGAGAACACCATCAGATCCGCTGGGGGGAATCTGGAGGTTTTCATTTAGCAAGGAAAGACCCTTTGGGCTCACGGGCCGAAAGCAAATCACATGTTAAGTCCCTCCTGTCAAGTCAGGATTCCGAATCCTCCCGACAGGACCCTCGATGCCAAGCGAGGAATGGGTCCGGGAGATGGGCAATCAGAACGTGATGAGGCTGAAGAACGGTGGTAGCCGCCGGGGAAGAGAATGAAACAGCTGTCGAAACGCCCAAAGCGGACCCATCTGTCTCGAAGTGGACGCCAAGCACCCCACGCGAAACTCTTAGAAGAGTCAAGCCCCCACTGCCTTACGACGACTACGCCGCAGGTCGTGGCTTGGTGTTGAAATGCCATAGAAGTATTTGCATGCTCATTGTTTTGCATCCTTGGGCATGGTCTTGGTATTGCTAGTTGTCGTAAGTGGCGACTCAGGAGTGGCCTCAACATAAATTAAGCCCTGCCCCAGGCCCACTCAGATGTTTGGCCTAGAGATTGAGAGAGACAAGCCTCAGGAACAAAAGCGTATTTCGACTGCTCAAAATACCGCACCAAGGAAACGCACGTTCAAATCACATTCACCAGACACCATTAATGTGCCTCCGGCGATCTTTGTAGCGGCCCGACTGCGATAATACTGTGTGAATCGGTCCGAGGTGGGGAGTCTCATACCCAAAGAATTGTTGGGTCGCCATTATTCAAAGTGCAATAATAATGTATCATCTGCTGAGAACCGTGATGGCTATGAGTTGGTATGGTTATGAATATTTGTCATTCATTAGGTGGGTTGCCTGTCCCTCCCGAGGTCGCTGGTGGACCGCATCGTCGGATCGTAGTCGCTAATCCTGTCCATAATAGCATAATTAATGCCACCATTGTGCATACCTCAAGATGCATCAAAGTATGCGATAAGAACCGGCATGAAAAGTGTGAAATAAAGATCGTGGTCTCGGAACAGAGATTAAGAAGTCAGCCACGAATCCTGAATTTGGGATAGTGACACCAGCCACCCAAGCTTATTTTCACGGCACCGCTGATATGACCATCCTCTCTACCCTCCGCGAATGAAGTCTCCACAAGGCGTACAGAAGAAACATTCTCCTGTTTGACTTCGAGAAGCCGGGTAGGATTATATTTACACCGTTCGGGGGGAATGAAGTAATTGTGACACGTATCGTAGTGACTTTTGCGGCTATCTATTTGAACCTTCACTCAAAGCATAATAGCTAGTAAATTGGTGGACTCCGACGGATCGCATTCATGATTTTCCGAATCGTGTTTCCGTTCGTCTATTGAAGTCATCGAGTATGAGAATTTGAAATATTGACCTCCATAAATTTCTTCGACTGTTTAGAGGAAGTGTGTTGGTATTGGCGCTGAGTAGTTGAAATTGCAGACCAAGAGATGCCAATACCGGTTCTGCAGTCTTTAATAAGGAGTGTATCTTCGGGGTCCAGAAAAGATGTTGATGCAGAAAGCCTTCCTAACGAAGTAATTGGTCGGTCCAATGCCGAATCGATAGATCGCGAGAAGTGGCTGCATAAATGGCAAGTGGGTTGATAGTTGGGGCGTGCCCAGAGTATTGGTGAGAATGATATTCGACTGGGCAAGTGAAGACACACGATGTTCCAGTGAGAATACTAGATACATTCACAAGGGAGTTACAAGTATAGCAGAGATTGCTACCCAGCAATTGACAACAGCCATTCAGGCATCGAACCGGAGCTGTTGTTTGATGGAATCGCGGTTGCGCGGTACACAAAATCCAGAAGATTGCAGACAATTGTGGAGACAGTAGTGGTAGGGGTTGACCCACGCTTTGACGAACGGGGAAACTCGAAAATATGAGACGATCAGCAAGATAGATAATATTAGCTGAAATGGAGTACCTAGGCCAGTATGATTGGTACCCAGTATGTAGAAGGGTCCCAAGCAACAGCCATTGGTAACAGAAGGATTAGAAGAGCAGACAGCTTTAAAAATTGCAATATTTCAGGAATGTGTGTGGCAAGAAAATGAGCCGTTAAGAATATGCCAGCCAGGGAGCAGAAAGTGATAACGAACATTTCGTGCTGTGTCGTCGAAGCAAGAACGTATTGAAAATTCGTGACGCCATGTTCCCAGCCGGACCCATAAGATGGAGAGTTTAGTCAGATGCAATAAAACCCGGAAAGATATGTAGATCTAGAAGGCTAACTGCATGGCCGACTGGCTGGTTGCGATGGCCACTGGAGGCTTGTAGAATGATCATCGAGTCATTTTCGTAAGCGAAATATTAGGTTTTAAGAGGGAATTAGAATTGAATGCATGTAGAGGGGCTCCCGCGCAGGTTAGGCAAAGATGTCATAACCAAAAAGTACGCCTCGGTCAGAGGTTTGCCGAAATCCTTACACCGCGGAGGGTGCTGACAGAATGGGTTGTAAGACTCGAAAGGATCTCCGAAAGGAAATTTTGCTTTGACTTCAATAGCTTGATATACAAAGCTTGTATTTCTAAGGTGCCGTCCTCTCTGTCGCTTGCGTAGATGCCTGACGGAACGAACGCCAAACCTCTCCTGAGCTAGACTACATTAGGACGCTTATGTGAGTATTCATGAGCTATCGTCTTATGTGTCTTGAGTTTAGTGATAGCTAGCCAAATTGTATAAAA
The DNA here is from genome assembly GCA_010093925.1 of Zopfia rhizophila CBS 207.26. Taxonomy (NCBI): domain Eukaryota; kingdom Fungi; phylum Ascomycota; class Dothideomycetes; family Zopfiaceae; genus Zopfia; species Zopfia rhizophila. Next base: position 890,946 of record ML994626.1, read on the forward strand.
AGGATTAAGTTTACTGAGGTTTCTGGACAGAAATTGTCTCTGACGCAAATCAGTCCCTTGAAAATCTGCAAATGGATCCGATCACGTGCTATCATCATCAATGCCCATTTTCATCAACCTGTCTCGCTTCACTTGAAGCCAAAGACTGAAAGTAGTCACCATTTTCTCAAAGAGTAAAAGGCGTTCTTCCGAAGACCAGCGGAGCTGCTGAGTATGTAGAGAAATCTATCTAGCCACCAATTAGCGCATACATAGTCATCAGGTCTAATAGTTCGTTGAGTGTTCAGGGCTCTGATCGAAACACTAAACTTAGCGAATACAATCCTGCCTGCCGCGGATTCGTTAATCAAAACCCATACCGAAAACTCATTTTCACACGACCGACTTGGTCCTGTCATCCTGGAAACTGTGGGGAAACCCGACGGCGTCAGCATTGCCTCTTTGCATTATGCATGGAAAGGAAGACGAAAGAAGTATTTAAAATTACTGACAAAACAAAAACAAGCGATTTATTGCATTCACCACATACCCTCGCTCTAGCCCCAACCACTACCACATCACCCTCCCTCAAAGACTCCACAATCCCTTCTCCTTTCCCAGCGCCCTCATTTCCCTCGAAAATTTCGCTTTCGCTGTCAGAGCTGCCTCAGACAATGATACGTCTTCGTCTCGTCGCAGGCGACTAGAATTCCCTTGTGGTACCAAGCACATCGGCCCTCACCCTGCTGCGGATACCGGTCCGGTACGGTGTCGGAAAGAGGTATGATAAGCCAACTTTAGCGGGTTAATTCCATTTAAGAGTGGTTTGGGCTACGGTGAGACTCTTGTCGAATACTCCACGGGAAGGGGCTGGACGCGATTGCGTTGGGCGGAGGATCGATATTTCGAACCAAGAGGACGTATGATACGGCCCTATATCCGCTATCAACGGCCAAATACCTCTCTGTGTAAATATCCAAACTTATCCGCCGTTGTTAATGCTCTATTTCCTCTCCTATAGACTTGTAATGGTTAAAGCATGCTATAGTGGTAGGATGATGTACGCCAAGAGCCCGGATATATCCAGTATGCGCCCGCTGATACAGTTTAGATGCGGCGGAATACTTCTGCTGCCGATGGAAGAGGAAAGCCAGGTGGTATACGCTGGTGAGCGTGTCTGGATGCTCTGGTCCAAGTATTTTCTCGCTTCCTTCCAGTACTCGCCGGTGCATCGCTTCCGCCTCTTCGTACTTTCCCTGGCTCTCCAATACCCACCCAAGGTTGTTGACGCTGGTGAGCGTGTCCGGGTGCTCTAGCCCAAGTACTTTCTCATGTCCTTCCAGTGCTCGCTGGTGCATCGCTTCCGCCTCTTTGTACTTTCCCTGCCTCTCCAACACCAACCCAAGGTTGCTGACGCTGGTGAGCGTGTGTGGGTGCTCTGGCCCAAGTACTTTCTCTCTCGCTTCTACTGACATACAAAAAACTCCCTTTGCGGCTTCGTACTCGCCTCTAAGATATAGATACCATCCTGTGCGGAAAGCAATTTTTGCCTGATTTAGCAAGTCATCCTCACTTCCTGTTACATAGCTGATAGCCTCTCTAGCGTGGGGGAAGAGCAGTCGGCAATTGGCCCAGGTCTCGTAGTCTCCACTAGGAAATACCGCAATAAGAGTCCTTATCGACTCCTTCATCCATTTGCCCAACTCCTTCTCCGCCTTGAGCCACGTCCTCATCGACAGCTGCACTAAGCGGTGCATCTCAAACGACTGCTTTCCGGTCTCTGCCCGTACAAAGGAGAAGCTGAGCAACGGCGCTAGGGCATCTTCGAAGTCTAGCTGGTTGCCGTCGTTCTGCAACAAGAATTTCGGAATCCCTTGCTTATCGAACATGCTCATCAGCGCAAGCAGATCTGCAGCCGACCGCTCCATCTTCTGGATCTGGGTAAACGAGATCTGCCATGTTGTGATGACCGCATGTCGTATGCTGTGGTCTCGCCGAAGGTCTTTCCACTCCTTCTTACCCAGGAGGCGCACCTGATTGGCCTCGCTCTCGCGGAACAACTGGAGGTAGTCCGATATGGTGATTGTAGGTGCTCTTGTCTTGATGTACGCCGCGGCGTGGGTGATGGCAAGAGGTATTCATGGAGGTTGATGTTACTCCCGCCGACGATCTCTCTAACTTGTTAGTCGACCTCTACTCATGCTCGAGACCTTCTTCCTCGGTCGAGACGGACTTCTGGTACGAGAGCGAGAGCTAGGACATGCGATAACCGACGAAGTCCTCTCGGTCAAAGGACATAACCGGTGAAACGAGAGCTATAAAAACGTTAGGGACGGAGATCACGTCTAACACTCTCCTGGAAATCACTCGAGCCTTTAGAGGACCCACTTTCCTCCGAATCCTACGCCGGTCTAGAGGATAGTCGTGAAGTTAGGAACGCCAGAACCTTCTCCTATCCGGAATTTGCGCGAGGTTCTGGACCACTCATTCCCTAAATAATGAATAACTGCGTCGACTGCTGAAGGATGTGATCCGGCATGTGGTTGTGGTACGGTTCTAGAGTGCTATCTCCTCTAACTGCTCGAATACCTCGTTGAGTCGCTAGACCTGATCCGAATACATTAGATAGTTCAACAGTTCGTTCAACAGTTCGTTCAGCTGGGTTTTAGGGGAGTAGTTCGTTCAGTTCGTTCAGTCTCTCGAGCTAAAACAGTTCGTTCAGTTCAACCACCGGAGTTGAACGAACTGAACGAACTATCGTTGAGACCTGGATACACTGTACGAGCTGAGGATAAGATAATTTAACTAGAATTTCGTTTTTAGCAGCATAGTCTTTTCATACTTAAGGCCCCCCTTCCGCGATTGTTCGGCGCCCCATCGAGGCACGCATACGTTCGGTAGATACCGTCGGCTCGACTTTCGACGCAAGCTACGGCGGAAGATAAGGGTTACTACTGCCGAAGGAGTTCAAGGAGAACAGGTCCACGTAAGTGCACTGCTTATGATGTTTAGTGCGCGGGCTCAGACGCATCGTGAAGACAGACGAAAGTTGCTCCGCCGTGCGAAGACCTGGCGTCTCGCCTACCGCTTGCAGGTAGCGGTGTCGAAGTGTTCCGAGAGTCCGCATCTACCCTTGCTGCTGGTTAAGTCGAACTTCACTCTAGTGCTAAAAACGTAGTATCCTGCAGATGACTGAACGGGATCATATTATAAACAGGTACCGGAAGCTCCTGTAGGAGCTCCCTGGACCCTTTGCTGCGGCCAGCGCTCCTTGCTCGGGTCGGCGCTGCGCTGTTTTTTGCGTGTTTCCGGAGTTCAGGAACAAGTTCGCCTTTTGCCAGTGTAGATGTAGTCTTGTTCGCGTTTCGAGGAACAGCGGCGGCAGTGGCAGGTTTCAGAAGACCGGTCTTCTCATGGAGCACAGCCTATATGGAGTCCGGTCACACACCTGCATGCCCATGTTACGCCTACAATAGCCTCCAGAGAAGGTCTGCTTGTTGTTCTTGTCGTAGAGTGTCGTACCGGCCCTAGACTGCCAGTCTGAGCTCTCTCTCCAGCTCTTACCTCATCCTATTACTGGACGACCGGACCGCGTCAAAGAGATTGTCGGAGCATCTTTGATTAACGCAAACACCACGTATCAGAGCCGCCGCAGTAGCAGTTTCTGCATTACTGGATAACTAGACACTAGACTTCCACGGAGATGAATGAAACAACGATGTCCGGTAAGTAGCTAGTCTCTTTTAGGCGCTTGCCTGTTTCGAGTAGTAAAAGGAACCCTGCGGCGTGGCCCCTTCGCGTATACGGCCGACCCCGGTTTAGCGAAGATTAGAGCGGGCGGAGCGGGAGGTCCTGAGCTTGTTCTTTTAAGAGCTCTGGGATCTTCATTTGTTACTTCAAGATCTGTTATAGGTGCTCCTCAAGTGCTGCTAACGTAAATTCCCACCTTAATTCTAAGTAAGTAAAGTCCTCCGTGCCCCCCAAAGACCGTACTTCCCTGACCTGCTTTTCCAGACAAAATGTGTATGATTTATAACACAAAACTTGGTGCAATTGTTAAGTTCCAGCACCTGCTGAAAAGCAGCTTTGAGCCGGAAGGTGCTTGCAATCTCCGACATCTCTGGTAGCTACGTTTAGTATACGTCTACCGATCTATGTCGTCGTTTCTGCTAGTTCCGATAGCACGGTAGAGATCTTAGGAATTTTCGAAACAAGCTGTCCTCCATCTGTCAGTTTCACATGGTGGGCGATTATGACGCCTTCGAAGATCATGCATCTTCCATCTGATGATATATACCGTCGTACCTCGCGAATATTTGAACAATAACAATCGCTGGCTATGTAACAAGTACAAGGGAAAAAGTTCCCTGGTGAGCAAGCAACCAGCCCTTCTGTAGTACCGTCTCGAATCGCTGTTTGCATTTGTTGATCGAAGTGCCTTAGTGTAGGCGGATCGAGAACAACCCGACCCACCGCAACCCATTTATCTTAAATTGCTGTAGGAAGATCTACCGTCGGATTGTCCAGAAATCCTTCAGCGTCTAGCGCTAACTCGTACGCATATCTTGCGTTGCCTGCCTCGGCGTATGAGACCAGTACACCTATGTGCGTTCATTAGGGTGGGCTAAACTTGTTCCCATATCTTCGTAGCGGCTGTTTTAAGGTTAGGGGCCCGCTCTCCTAGGCTTACGTCTATAGGACGTCGATCACATGCGCACCGACAGTCTGTCCTCCTTACCCGTTACCGAATACTATGAGCTGTTACGGCTGCTGCTACCCCAAAAGAAGCGGCTACTGCTTCTGTGGCGTCCGTGATCCGTCCACTCGCTGGAGCGCTGGATGTCCTCCGGCGAGCTCTCGGAGGAGGGAGTCTGCGGCTTGCCTAGCTAAGATCAGTGCAGTTCTTTGTCTTAACGCCGCTACTTAGAGCACCCCGTCGTGCCATCGTAGCAGGTCCACCCCGGCTACCTACTTCTCCTGCGCGATCGCGACGAGTTCTGGTCTCACGGTAAACCGCTCAGATCATTTCGACTCCGCTTCCGCGAACACGTTCGCGACCTCGCATATGGACAACCATTTTGATCTTACCCGTTGGAACGGTGAAACGGTGAAACGGTGGTGAAACGGTGGTGAAACGGTGCCGTAATCTTTAGTGACTAAGCATTACAGCAATGACGGATAAACTAATAATACATAAATTCGTCAGTAATGGAAGTCATTTCATTCTTAGTTACTTTAGTAAGGAAACTTCTGTTATAAATACTCTTGAAGTACGACGGTTCATA